>BPTQ01000004.1:58432933-58449111 GCA_019973895.1 Chrysanthemum seticuspe | reverse complement strand
CAATTCAAAGGATAGCAACTAAAAGTTACAATACTAAAAAAACTTTTGTAATTCAAAACGTGCACGCCACCGGTCTTCTCCAGATGGGTTTTAATCTCCTTACAGCTCTAGGCCTCTCTACACCCCTTTCAGGTACAATGAAGAGGAAGTTGCGTGTCTCTCCAAACAAGCAGTAAGAAAAATGACAATACGATCTTTCAGAAAGAAGAGCAACATCCTGAGGATGAACGTGAAGCAGTAGTGGAAAATGAAGTGAAGTTAAACGCCAGGTGTTTGGTTGTTGTCCTAAATCAGATCCCTCTAAAAGAAAAAGACCTAGGAAGTTTCATTCTCCCTTGCTCTATTAATAATTTTCATAATATTAATTCTTTAGCTGAGTTAGGAGCTAGCATAAGTATCATGCCGTTCTCCATGTGCAAAAGACTAAATCTTGGACCTATCAAACCCCTTTGCACGACCATTGAAATGGCAGATAGGACGGTTAGCATACCTAGGGGTAGTTGAGAATGTGCTCATTAAGATTAATAATTTTACTCTTCCTGTCGATTTTGTCATTTTAGACATGGAAGAGGATCTCGACATTCCTCTAATTTTGGGTAGACCTCTTCTGGCCACCGCACGTGCAAAAATTAATGTTTTCAAAAAAATCATAACATTGAAAATCAACGATAGGAAACTTAACCTAAATATGGATGATATAGGAAAATGTCACCCTATCAAAACTGTTTGTGTTATCAAAAAAGGAAAGAATAAAGTTGTTCCCACCACCGTCACACACAAGCACTGTACTTCTAATAGTCACAATATGCAGGAAAAGGAAGTTGAAAGATGCAACAATGGCAGATTACGCCGTAAACACTTCTCTAGGATACGACGTAACAACGATCCAATACTAAAGTTTGAGTCTAAAGGTGATTGGCCCGAAATTCAGAACGTTGATTGTAAGTACTTACCTAAATTAAAATACCATTGGTGCAAGGCTATTCCTGTTGACAATGACAGATGGTATGATCTTTGGGCTTCATGTAACCCCTATGGGGACGTCTGTGACGGTGTCAATGACAAGGAAAGGGTAAAAAACAATAAGTACATGTGGTCCTCAACTAATGATGGAAGCTGTGGAAAACTAGAAGGGGGGTTGAATAGTTTTACCAATTAAAACTTTGTTTTAAAATATTTAGATCGACTTATGTCAATCCATTTAGATGTGTATGTTGGACATTCATAGATAGATATATAAATGTGTAATGAAATATAAAGAGTAAGAAGCACATAACCACGACACGAGTATTTATAGTGGTTCGGCTACAAGGACACCTTCCTTGCCCTACTTCACTCCCTGAGTCACCTACTCAAGAGTTCGTAATCACTACACGACACCAACTCCTTATGGCGGAGAAGCCTTCACAACGTCGCCTACTCTTTTTTCGGTACTAGGCTAACCACCGGGTTCTTTCACAAAGGAGAACCACACCTACCACAACGTCACCTACCCTTTATCCGGTACTAGGCTAAGTACCGAGTTCCATTACAATGGAGGAACTACTACCCAACACTACACAACACCTAACCCCAAAGGAGACCCACTCCTTTTCACAACACCATCATGGATATCAATATCCTTGGAAACAAACTATAACTATTTGTATAATGATGCACCTCATCGATTATACAACCTTGGCATCCTTCACTAATGCCACTTGATTTGACTCCTAGGCATCTTTCACTAATGCCCTTGACACGAACGCTTGGCACCTTTCACTAATGCATTCGTCTTGACTCCTTTAGCATTCTTCACTAATGCTTTTGACACGGACGTTAAGCACCTTTCACTAATGCTTTCGTCTTGACTCTTTCCGCATCCTTCACTAATGCCTTGGACACAACACTTCTATGGAGGAAGAAAGAAGTATCAACAAGAGAACCTCAGTAGTCTTGATGATGATGAATCATGGCAACTCATGGACTTGAGCTTGCTCGACTTCAAGAAGTGGTGATCTCGCCTTTAAGAGGAACCTAGAGAATCACATAAAAACAAAAGACAAACTACATAGAAAGATCCCTTAGGATCTATGGTTAGAAGGTTACAATACTTGGGGAAAGTATGTGTGGGAGTGGCAACCCAAAAGGAAGAAATGGCTTACTATTTATAGAAGAAAAACAACCAATGTTCCACGGATCCCTCACTTGAGGGATCCGTCCAGTGTATTAGTGGGGATTCGTGGGACGCTCCCTTTTGCCCATGGGTTTTGGGTCATGGGTCATGGGTTATGGATCATGGGTATCCAAGTAGATAAAATGTATCTATAAGATGCAATGCATCTAGTCCATGGTTCATGGATTAAAACTATGGGCCATGGATTAAAACCATGGGTCATGGATAGTATCCATATATGACATAAGCATGATGTCATGCAATGGGTTATGGGTCAAGCCCCACGGGTATGGGTCATGGACTTTGGGTTTGTATCCAACTACATTCAATGTATTTGGTCAATGGGTCAAATACTTACGTTTCTACCCAATTGTATTACCCATTATGATACATACTAGTTATGTATATATTTGACCAATATGTAAACACTAGTTGTTGTACATATGTATTACTAAATCATAAAATCATTTACACTTGTTTTAGTGTTTTATGTGAAAACGTAAGTGTGTTAGAAAACTATTGGCTCAACCCATTTACGTATTTTATTTGTTTCGTTAAAATGATTTTACGTTTGTTATCGACAAAACATTAGAAGATCGTAAAATATAAATAAACGTTTTTACGGCTTATTTGTATTAACAGAAGCATTAATTCGAAGCATGGATACAGATCTTTTATGGGGAAATTGACAAGATGCTAAAAGAAGAATTTGGACTAATCTTAGCCGCAATGTTAACCGTGAAACCTCTGTTGATGATGCGATTCATGAAGCAACAAAAAATTCAATCTCTAATCATGAAACTATTGATAATGACAACACCAAGGCTCGGAAGCATTGGTGTGGGAAAATAAAAACCTTTGGTAACGATTTTTGGGCTTCCTGCAACCCGTATAATGACAACTGTAACGGGGGGACTACTATAGCTAGAGTAGGAGATGACAAATTTTTGTGGACCTCAACCAATGACGATTGGAGAACTGAGATACATTGGTTAGACAAATTAAGATTTAACGATTGGATTAAAATCAAATATGGAAAACTGGACGCTTCCACTAAGAATAAAATTTGGAATGATTGCATGAATGAAGATAGCCAATGTGAAGAGACTCCTCAAAATACTAGTGGCTTAACAAAAGAAGAGAACAAAGACATGTGGGGAAACGAAGGAGAAGAATGTAAACATGAGCAAATTGATGAATTACTTGGCTATAAGTGATTTAAAGGTACCGAGTCTGATGATGATGACATCGAGGGAATATTGGACTACCTTGAACTACAAGGTGAAGATGGGTTCACTGACCCCGATGATAAAGAATATGAGCAAAGAAG
Source organism: Chrysanthemum seticuspe (assembly GCA_019973895.1). Classification (NCBI taxonomy): domain Eukaryota; kingdom Viridiplantae; phylum Streptophyta; class Magnoliopsida; order Asterales; family Asteraceae; genus Chrysanthemum; species Chrysanthemum seticuspe. The sequence goes on along the minus strand of BPTQ01000004.1, from coordinate 58,445,626 downwards.
GTGCAAACTTCTTGGTATTACGTATAAGAGGCCGCCACCAATTATATCTGAAAAGTATGAGTTTACAAGATACCACTTGGGGCCGGACGAAAATTTTTGTAAAATTCGGAAGATCGAGACAAAGGAGTATCTCCGCACCGCTACAAATGTTGCTTAGGTCAGACATAATTTGATGAAGGATATGGAGGAAGTTGGCCAAGTTCGTAGGCTACCGTAAAGCCCCATGGCTTTGAGTCTAACTTAAAGACTCGTTAATAAAGAAAATTGATCTTTCGGGAGACAACCCGAATTATCCTTTTTATTTCTTTTGTTTCTATTTCTGTTGGATTTTATATTTTAACCATTTTTGCAGGAAATGGAGAAGATTGCAGCAGCAGCTAAAACGGGGACAAGATCTGTCCATCAGTTACGGCGTAACTCATCCCCATGATTACGCCGTAACACACCTCCAGTAGCAATCCTCCCAGAGCATTACCGATTATGGTGTAACCCCATGCAATGGTTACGCCGTAGCTACACTCCAGTAGCGTCTGCCAGGTTTTCCTATAATTACGGCGTAACTCCTTCTAGGAGTTATGACGTAACTATCCTACAGTATTAATTATTTCTCTTGAAACACAATAATCTTGTATTAGTTTTTAAATGAACTTTGTGGGTATGTTCCCTTTAAGCCCTCACGAGACTACACTCGTCCACGTGAGACACCAAGTGGTTTAAAAGGCTTGTTGCATACGCTAAATGCAACCGTGATTCCTACGAAAGTGAGTTAGATTTCCTTTCGTTTCTTTCTTTTTCTTTTTTAGAATTATGCTTGTTGGTAGTGTGATTTCAGGGTATTAGGTTTGCCCGTGGATGCTTTAGCGAAGGAACGATTCTTTTCGTGGGCCTTCTTTCTTTTTAAAAGCGAATTTTAGGGAAGTTCTCGCTCTAATTCTACTTTCTCTTCTCCTTTATTTAAACGTTTAGTACAAAAGGGACTTTGTACATTTCAAGTGGGGGGACGGGATTAGAATTATCTCTTGAACTTTTTTTTGCCCTCGTTTTTCTAGTTTATTTTGATAAATTACGCCATTTTTAAAATTTTGACATATTTATTTTAACCTAACTAGATTAGACCTTATCCGAGCACATTATAACCCTTGATATTATATGGTGAGATTAGCCTTATCCGTTTCCAAATATTTACCCCAAATCCACCAAATTATGAGTGTGTCGGTAGCTTGTAAACTTTAGAACTTGGCCTTTGCATCATTTCGAGACCATAGACGAGGTATGTTGAGTTTTGCTTAATGTATTTGGAATATTCAGTTTAAGAAGGCAATATTATAGGATTATCACCCAAACAGCCTCTCCTTGTGTGTCTATCGATTAGTCACCTCAACTTCTCGACCCCCATATTAAACCCTTTTGTTGCACTCACCTTTAGTGCAAGATACACCCGTCTGAGCCATTCTTTTCATTTAGTTCACCCAATATATTGTTTCGATACACCCATACACCTTAGCCTACCGTGTAGTCTTTATTTGTGATCGGGAAGTCATTATTTTCCTAAGTTCAAAGTTCAAGTGGAAAGGTTCGGGAATCACGCTTTCGTCAAAGACAAATATTTGAAGATCATTGAAGACCTCCCAAATTCTTCTCAAGTGGGGGAATGCTATGTTTTGTTATGATGTAAAAAATAATTGAAGTGATTCGGAATATATATATATATATATATATATATATATATATATATATATATATATATATATATATATATATATAGTTATAGCTATAGTTATTTGTTGTAAAGTGCAAAATTATAAGCACTATGTTTATGAGCTCATCATAGATTTAGTATCGAGCAGGCCACCTCGGTCACAATTGAAGAATGAAGTTGGCAATCATTGCGCCAACAGTTGAAGAAGAGGTAATGTGCCCATCATGACGTCCTCTAGTGGCACATCTACTTGGTATATCATGATCCGGTTTCTTAGCTTTGAAACTTGAACTTTGGATGAACGGTAAGCGGTGATGACTTGGTTATAGGTTTAGACTATTTGCTTGTTATTTTTTACTTTACACCAAATATATCCCATGTCTTATCCTACCCTTTAGTCGTGAAGCGTGTCTAGGTTATGAAGCGAGCAATCTTTGGTGTCTTAGCCATGGATTTGGTCATGTATCATTGATTTTGTCCACTTCGCCATGACATGTTAGTAATGACGATTCACCCTTAACCTTTGTCGTGTCTACCCATATTGCCTTCGAGAATTGTTTAGTCCTTAACTCTAGTGGTGGAGATTTGTGTAACCGCCAAGCTTATGATAGAATACATGTTGGGAATTATGTGAAGTAGGAGTTCTGCTGTCATTACTGCCGAAGGTTTCTGCTGAAGTAGAAGCCGAATCTACTGAAGAAGTGATTCTACTGAAGAGTACAAGCGTTGCCGTGTTACTGCTGAAGGGTGAAAGCTGACTAGGATCAGCATGCGCTATATGAATTAAATGCTAACTCTCCATATTCTTGTATTGCCCAAGGTTGCATGGGTATAATTGTACTGCTCAATATAGTTTAGTGTATTAGTCATTAAATGCATGCTTGCATGTTTAGTCGATTGGGTAGTATTAGATTAGGGTTCCTTGTTTATAAAAGGAACAATATAGTTTGTAATAGACAACCAACTCATTCGAAACATAGAGTTTCAGTGAATAAAAAGATCCATAGAGGATCTAAGTGTTCTTAGATATAACAACTTGTATTTACTTTCTGCAATAGAATACGAGTTGTAGAGACTGTCTATTAGTTTGCTTATGATTACATATGCAACACTAACGATCCACGAGTGCTTAAGATCTGTCAAGGTCTGAGTGTTTTCAACAAGTGGTATCAGAGCCTCGGGAGAGTCTCTACGATACTGAGAACCTTATTTTCCTCACCCCCATACAACCAAAAACAGTTTCACCATGCCTGGAACTGATGATGAATCAGAAGTCACCAACAACACCAAAAACAACACCACATGTATGCAACAACTTAGTCTCTCCAACAGTAATGGTAAGTTTCCTTACCTAAAGAAGGAAGAGTATGATATGTGGACCATGAAGATGCAGAACTGGATCTCCAATATTGATTGGAATCTATGGGAGATTGTGAAGAATGGTAACAGTCTGAAGAAGACCATCCCAGATCTTGATGGTAAGTTTACCATTGCTCCTCCCAAAACTGCTGAAGAGATTCTTGCAGTACAGAGGGAGCACAAAGTAAGAACCATCCTTCTTCAATCTATTCCTGAAGATCACTTGGGTGATTTTCACCACATGGTTGATGCAAAGGACATCTGGATGGCTCTGAAAGCTAGGTTTGGTGGGAATGAAGAGTCCAAGAGGATGAGGAAGTCTATGCTAAGACAACACTTCCAAGAGTTCAATATCTCTGAAGAAGAGGGTATCCACAAGGGATACGACAGATTTCACAAGATTCTGAGTCAGCTGAACCAGCTGAATGCAAAGCCTGACAATGATGATTGCAACTCAAAGTTCCTGAGATCCTTGCCTCCATCATGGTTACATGTCAGTATAGCTCTTAAGGCTAAAGGTGGGTTGGACATGCTCACCTTTGATGAGCTGTACAACAAACTCAGATCTCTGGAACCTGATGTCAGATCTCCCTACCGTGCATCCTCTTCTGTTCATTCAGCCTTTGTTGGGACATCCCACTCGAATATGATGATGAATGCTTCAAGTCCATCTTACTTACCATCATCATCTTATCGTCCCACTCCATCACATCCTCAAGCTAGAACTGGCAGTATATTGGAGGATGTTCTTCACTCATTTGTTGCTGATTATGATACTCAGCAGCATCTGGTATATGAAGACTTTGATCAGGTGGACCCACTTGAAATGGAGGAGATGAAGCTGAAATGGCAGGTGGCCATGCTATCAGTAGATATCAAGAGGTTTGAAGAGAAGGCAGGAAGGAAGTTTGGGTTCAAGGGAAAGGATCCAGCTCGTTTTGACAGGAGAAAGGTCAAGTGTTTCTCTTGTCACTAGATGGGTCATTTCTCAAGGGAATGCAAAGACAGGAAGAGTGGAGAAGGAGCTAGCTACACTTCATATCAGCAGAATCAGAAGGGAGCTAGCACTTCAGCAGCTCTAGTCACCATGGATGAGCAGGTCAACTGGGCTGCACATGAACCTGTTACTGAGGAAGCTGCTGATACAGAGAAGCTTGGATTGCTGGCCAGATGCACTTCAGAAGATAGGCATGATCAGTTTGCCTTCATGGGACTTTCTCAGGTACACAACTGTATATTTGGTTGTAGTGAAAGATACAATGAACTTAAAGAAGCTTATGATACTATGAAACCTAGATACAATGAATGCTATGTTGATAATGAAGCTTATAAACTCTCGTTAAAAACATTAGAAAGACAAAAGGTTTGGTTTCAGAAGAATCAGATAGCTTATGAAGAAAAGATTAAGGTGCTACAATTTGATCTAGATATTGCTAATATTTACTTTAAACGCACTGAAAAAGAAAAAGCTGATACTATTACTGAGAATCTAGAGCTTAAAGAGAAACTTGCAGAGGAAATAGCTAGACAGAAACAATGGTTGATATCTGGTGACAATCTAGCTAGAGAACTCTATAATAGTCAATCTGTGAACTCAGGAATAGGCTTAGGTTTTCAGAAGTATGTAGGATTGGAAGCTAGGCAAGATGGGCGTAAATCTACACCTGCAGGCTTAGAACACTTTAGAAAGGAAGGTGATTTACATGCTGTCCCTGGACCTATTAGAGGTGAATTCATGCCCACTGACTTATCTATCACTGTTGACTTTGATGGATCACACCATTTGTATGGCAGAAAGTCAAACGACTTGCCAGACAATGATGCTTCATCTTATGACTTTGTCTCTTTCTCTGACAGTGACAATTCATCGGATGAAGGATCTACTTACAACTGTGATTCAAGTGATAAGTCAGACCTTCCCAAGCCCTCACCTGAGCCTACACCCAAGCCTGCACCCAAGACTATCTACAAGCCTTCTAGGATAGCTGCTGAGGAATCCACTTCCAAGCCTGTTTCCCTTGAAGACTTGTCTTTTAAATCTTTGAATAATATGTCTGTTAAAAACAATTCCTTTAATGTTTTTGGTTTAAGTTCTTCTACATATAATCGAACATCTTCTTTGTTGAATCAATCTTCCAAAAGGAAGACATGTTTTGTGTGTGGAAGTAAACTTCATTTGATTAAGGATTGTGATTTCTATGAGCAAAGATTGGGTGCATGTGCTCTTCAGCAGAAACCTAAACCAATGTGGACCAATGTTAACAAAATTCCACCTTATGTCCCACAAGCTAGAACTGACTCTCCTTGGAGGAGATCAGCAGATAGACCTTATGTGCAACCTACTAGCCCATATTTTAAACATGGTTATTGGCCTGCATATATTGACTCTATGAATAATGGGAAAGGATGTTGGAGCATTGCTGTCAAGTCCTCAGCAGGTTGTTCTTGGAAAAATAAGAGACCTAAATATCAATGGAAACTCAAGAACAATGGTGGATCTTACTCTTTTGCTAAACCTAAATCTAATGATCCACAAGGCAGGTTCAAGTCAGCAATGACTTGAGCCTCCTCGGTATACTAACATTCTGTTGTATATATGTTTGTTTCTGTAGGATCATCCCCTTAAGCATAAAGATATTGGTATTGTTGATAGTGGCTTTTCAAGAAGTATGTCTGGAAATAGAGACATGATGCACAATTTTGTTCCTATTGAAGAAGGAGGGAATGTGACTTTTGGTGGAAGTGATGGTAGAATTACTGGGAAAGGCACCATCAAGACACCTCTACTGAACTTTGAGAATGTGTACTATGTTAGGGAGCTTCAGAACTTCAACTTGTTCTCAGTCTCATAAATTTGTGACACCAAGAACAAGGTACTCTTCTCTGAAAATGAATGTCTTGTACTTTCTAAAGAGTTCATGCTTCCAGAAGATACTTCAATTCTGCTGAGAGTCCCTCGAACTCACAATCTATACACATTCAACCTCAATGAAGTTCACCCTGAAGGTGACCTCACTTGTCTGCTGGCTAAAGCATCATTGGATGAGTCCAACTAATGGCATAGGAGAATGGCTCATGTGAATTTCAAAACTATAAACACTCTCTCCAAAAGGGGACTTGTCGAAGGTCTTCCCACCAAAGTTTTCTCCAATGATCATAATTGTGTTGCATGCAACAAAGGGAAGCAACACAGAGCATCCTACAAAGCTGTCACTGCAGTGAGCATCATCTCTGAGCCTCTTCAGCTGTTACATATGGATCTATTTGGTCCAACTCAAGTCAGAAGCATCGATCACAAGTACTATTGTTTGGTTATCACTGATGGTTATAGCAGATTTTGCTGGGTGTTCTTTCTAAGGACTAAAGATGAAACAACTCCAGTGCTGAAAGACTTCATCACCCTCGTTGAAAATCAGTTGAACAAGAAGGTTAAGGGAATTCGGTGTGATAATGGGACAGAGTTCAAGAATGCTATTATTATAGAACTCTGTAGGTCTAAAGGGATAAAGAGGGACTATAGCAATCCAAGAACCCCGCAACAAAATGGGGTAGCTGAAAGAAAGAATAGGACCTTGATAGAGGCTGCGAGATCAATGCTTGCAGACTCTAAGTTGCCCACTATGTTCTGGACTGAAGCTGTTGGCACAGCTTGCTATGTGCTTAACAGAGTCTCCATAACTAGACCTCACCTCAAAACACCATATGAACTTCTCTTTGGGAAGATTCCAGTCATTCATTACCTCAAACCTTTTGGTTGTCAAGTGACCATTCTGAACACCAGTGATCCTTTGGGGAAGTTTGATGAAAAGGCTGATGATGGTTATATTGTGGGTTATTCGGCTAATAACAAGGCTTACAAAGTGTACAACTTATCTGCCAAGAAGATAGAGGAGACTTTGAACCTTAGATACCTAGAAGATAAGCCCAATGTTCAAGGACAGGATCATGTGTGGTCTTTTGATATTGACTACCTAACTGACTATCTGGGTTATTCTAGGCATTTGGCTAACCAAGGTGCAGGCTCTCAAGAAACTCCCACTAACAATGCAGGTACCTTCGATGCTGACTCTGGAAGTGAATTTGAAGATGATGAACAACCCATTCTTGTGCCTTCTTTCTCCCCTAACATTGTTGCAGGTAACTCTTCAAGAGATAATTCAGCTGAGAGTGAAGATGAATCACACTATGCTGAGGACCTTGCTAGGCTTCAGACTCAAGAGTTTGCAGCTAAGCTTGAGGCTGAGAAGGTTGATGGGGAGCTTGCAAATGAGGCTGTCAGTGGGAACCATGTTTCTGCTGACACTGATGCAGTCTCTCCCATCGTCATCAAATCTGCTGAAAGCTCGTCTGTTACTACTCCTATTCCTACTAGAGTGTCCACAGACTTTGGTGACCCGTATACTCGCTTTCCAAGTCCTTCAGATCTTGGAAATCATCAACCCAAATCTGGCATTTTCACCTCACCTTCCTATGACACAACTTTTGTACCAACTGTGACTAATCTTGAACCAACCATTGATGTCAACCCCACTACTACTAAAAGAATCAACATCACTCACCCTCAATCCAATATTATTGGAGACATTCTAGCTCCTGTTAGAACTCGAAGGGCTATCTCTAGTCCTAAATATGGACAGGTTGCCTTTCTCTCTTATGTCTCTAATCAGCAAAGAGACAATCACACAGACTTCAAGCATTGTCTGTTTGCGTATTTTCTTTTACAAGTAGAACCAACCAGTGTCTCTCAAGCTCTTGAAGACTCAAGTTGGATTGAAGCAATGCAAGATGAAATGCAACAGTTCCAAAACCAACAAGTTTGGATATTGGTGCCTTTACCAAATGGGAAATATGCTATTGGAACTAAATGGATTCTGAAGAACAAAAGAGATGCACGGGGTGTGGTGATTAAGAACAAAGCAAGATTAGTAGCTCAAGGTTACAGGCAAGAGGAAGGAATTGACTATGATGAAGTGTTTGCACCTGTTGCTAGAGTAGAGGCCATTCGAATTTTCTTGGCCTATGCATCCTACATGGGCTTCATGCTGTATCAGATGGATGTTAAAGGTGCTTTTCTGTATGGTGAGATTGAAGAGGAAGTTTATGTCACACAACCAAAAGGATTTGAAGACCCAAATCATCCTAATCATGTCTACAAAGTCGTTAAAGCACTCTATGGACTTCATCAGGCACCAAGGGCCTGGTATGCTAGGCTTTCATCATTTCTGCTGAAGCATGGCTACAGAAGAGGTGCCATTGATAAGACTCTTTTTCTAAAGAAGAACTCGACAGACATCATACTTGTGCAAGTGTATGTGGATGACATCATCTTCGGATCCACTAAAGAAGCTTGGTGTAGGGAATTCGAGGATCTGATGAAGGGAGAATTTCAGATGAGTGCTATGGGAGAGCTGACTTTCTTTTTGGGTCTCCAAGTTCAGCAGAAACAGGATGGGATATTTATCAGTCATGATAAATATGTGAGGGACATGTTGAAGAAATTCGGCATGGAAGGTGTCAGGACTGCCACAACACCTTATGAAGCTCCAAAAACAAAAGCCAACAATGATCCAGATCTACCTGTGAATGTTCATTTATACAGATCTATGATTGGTTCATTAATGTATCTAACAGCTTCAAGGCCTGATATTACCTTTGCTGTAAGTGTGTGCTCTCGACATCAAGTCACTCCACTTACTTCCCATCTCAATGCAGTCAAGAAGATCTTTAAGTACCTCAAAGGCCAACCTCAATTAGGCCTTTGGTACCCAAAAGAGTCTCCTTTTAAGTTGGAAGCATATAGTGACAGTGATTATGCTGGTGCAAATCTGGATAGGAGATCCACAACTGGAGGCTGTCAATTTCTTGGAAAAAGATTGATTTCTTGGTAGTGCAAGAAACAAATGATTGTGGCTACCTCAACTACTGAAGCAGAGTATGTTGATGCTGCAAACTGCTGTGGACAGGTGCTTTGGATTCAAAACCAATTGCTGGACTATGGGTATAACTTCATGAACACAACTCTTTTTATTGATAATCAGAGTACCATATGCATTGTCAAAAATCCAGTTTTTCACAGTAGAACCAAACATATTGAAATCAGACACCACTTTATAAGAGATGCATATGAAAAACACTTGATAAATGTGGCTAAAATTCATACAGATGATAATGTGGCAGATCTGTTAACAAAAGCTTTTGATGGACCAAGGTTTCAACACCTTGTGGTAAATATTGGAATGCTTAACCCTTAACTGCAAAGTTTAAGGGGAGGCATAGGCCTCAGGGGAGGCATATGCCTCAGGGGAGGATTTTATTTGTTTTTTTTGTCTTGTTTGTTGTTCTTAGTTAAAAAAAAAAAAAAAAAAAAAAAAAAAAAAAAAAAAAAAAAAAAAAAAAAAAAACAACTACTAACTTTCTTTTGCAGTTTTGTTGCATTTTTGATGGTTTTTAACTCACCAGATATACCTTGTGTATTTCAAAGAGTTAGCTAGTCCAAAGGGTACAGCTTTGGTAAAGACATGTCAAATCTGTTGATAGCTGTAATGATTTGCTCAAAATCATAGGGTATGCAACCACCCATGCTTAATTGCTGAGAGTTGTATGGTCATCAATTCACCATGGTCTATTCCTTGTTGGAATCCAAGAATTGGCTAGCCCACAAGTATATGGCTTGTGGTAAAGGCAACTGCATCCATATTTGGTTCTCAATTCACCAATTCTAAGAATTGACTAGTCCTGAGCAAACGGCTACAGGTAAAGACAAGTCAAATCCGTTTATATATTTGCTGATTTGCTACTAAATCAGATGGTTATCAGTGTACCATACTTTTCGAACTTAAACATTTGGCTACTCCAGTAGTAATGGCTATTGGTAAAGAGACATCAAATCCATTATTTTCAATGATTCACCTCTCACAAGAGTTAACACACCTGGAAGTGATGAGAATAGTATGCAACTAATAAGTATTGATGTACATTATGTCATTTGTTGCTGCAAAGACCTGGAGTTTCAAAGTTGATCATCATAGAGATGAGTTTATCATTGGTTCTTTGCTACTGCTATGTGAAAACAATCCTCTAGTACTGAAGTCTCAAAAGATCTTTCAAGGTCAGGAAACTGGAACTTAACCAAGTCAAATTCCAGTTTAGGGGAGGATTGTTGGGAATTATGTGAAGTAGGATTTCTGCTGTCATTACTGCCGAAGGTTTCTGCTGAAGTAGAAGCCGAATCTACTGAAGAAGTGATTCTACTGAAGAGTACAAGCGTTGCCGTGTTACTGCTGAAGGGTGAAATCTGACTAGGATCAGTATAATCTATATGAATTAAATGTTAACTCTCCATATTCTTGTACTGCCCAAGGTTGCATGGGTATAATTGTACTGCTCAATATAGTTTAGTGTATTAGTCATTAAATGCATGCTTGCATGTTTAGTCGATTGGGTAGTATTAGATTAGGGTTCCTTGTTTATAAAAGGAACAATATAGTTTGTAATAGACAACCAACTCATTCGAAACATAGAGTTTCAGTGAATAAAAAGATCCATAGAGGATCTAAGTGTTCTTAGATATAACAACTTGTATTTACTTTCCGCAATAGAATACGAGTTGTAGAGACTGTCTATTAGTTTGCTTATGATTACATATGCAACACTAATGATCCACGAGTGCTTAAGATCTGTCAAGGTCTGAGTGTTTTCAACAATACATGCTATGATTGTGCTTTGAGTGATCACCCCGAAATTAACACTTAGATTAGTTGAGAGATATGAGTGTTTTCTTCCCTATTCGTAAGGTGTTTGGCTTTGTTTTATTCTAGCATAAGGGATTTTTAAACTTATATTTTCCAAGTAATGGGAGATATCTTTTTAGAAATTTATCTAATAAGGTCTACTTGAGGGCAAGTAGAGTTCAAATGGGGGGATATTTGATAAAAGCAAATAGTCCTGAATATTAAGTGTCAATTTCCCCCGATAATGCTCGTATTTTATATCATTTATATGGATTTATGCTTGTTTTCCTCTATATTTCACTTACAGGTAAATTACGAGCATTGAAGCTAAAGAGACGCGGATTTGGAGATTTTATAAGAGAATAATGATAGTATGCCCACTGAGATGAAGTTATGGCGTAACTCCACTCTCACATTACGCCGTAACTAATGCGTGACTCAGAAGGCCAGCTCAGCAGAAGATTACGGCGTAACTCCCCCTAAGGATTACGCCGTAACCTATTAGGTCAAATGAAGTTCCACGCCGCTACAAGATACGCCTTAACTCCTTCCAACGATTACGGCGTAATCATGATATTGTAACCTGTATTGAAGATACGGCGTAACTCATTCCATGTGTTACGCCATAACCAGCTATAACTAGAGCATTATTATGGATTTATATAGGTTACGGCGTAACTCTACCCTTAAGTTACGCCATAACTAGATCTCGCCTATAAATACCAACCCTAAATTTTGCATTTCACATCATTCACTCTACACCAAAAATCAGAGAACGTGAGTAGGGGACTGAAGGCAGATCTTGAGGAGCATACGGAGCCATCTCCAAGAAAGAAATCACTCCGTAACGATAAGCATTAGCGATTATCTTTCTTTTTACTTTCGATTCATGCATTTCAATATGTTAAACATTGAATTTATTGTTTCTTTTAATATGATCGGCTAAGCACCTCTAGTGCTAGCCTAGTTATGATCCCTTAATTGTTATGTTTATGTTTACATTGCTTCCGTATAATTGTTTCTAGTGTATGCATGCATAGTTTGTTGGTAGCTACCCTTGTTTCGATAGTTTTGAATGGCAGTAGTGTCTAGTTGCTTAGGAGAATTGACCAACTGACCGTAAGTAGGTAGACTGAGTGGGAAGGGTAAGAATTGACCAACCGATGACCCTTCTTCGCTTGTGCGAACTGACCAAATGATCACATGCCATTTGGATGAACTTAAGAAGTTAGGGATGAGTGTCTAAGATGCTAGTGCCCGGGCACGCATTGTTATGAATCTTGCATGTAGCAGAACTTAATGACTTGGCTTAGGGGACTAAAAACAACTAGACTTTCAAGGGTAGTAGCTTGATCTCCGGTGGAAACCTTTGCTGATAGGTTAGGACGAACTGACCAAATGTTGTCCTAGCGACCTAAACCCCCACTTGAAGCAATTGGAAGTAATTAGACATAAACATAGGTTGATAGGATGAGTAACTAGGTTAGCAAACTTTACCTCTATTGATCACAACCTTTGCCTTTATTTGCTTTCATTTCTGAAGAATTCAAGTAGGTTTACCGTACACTAGTAAACCAGTCAAGCGTGTTCGCTTCTTCCCAGTAGCCAACCAGTTAAGAATGGGAAGGGTGAGTCAGATGGATGAATGCCAGTCAACCAGTTAAGAGGATTCGTTGATCTGTGATGACGGTAAGTTTTGATAGCTTTGTTCCCATCGATGGTTGTTTGATACGTACGTATGTGATCTTTGTTAATATGCCTTCGTTACATTTGTATTTGTATTGTTAATTCCCTAGTATTGATCCGATCGTGATCTCCACGAATCGGCTAGTATAATTTTCTTTGTTATTTAAGTTACAAATTGTATAACTTTACGTACTTAGCTTTCATTTTTCTTTCTATTAG
>BPTQ01000004.1:58420046-58432923 GCA_019973895.1 Chrysanthemum seticuspe | reverse complement strand
TCATGTCAAATCTCTCTTCTACTACCTTCTCGTTCCAAGAGGTTACTATTTTAACTTCTTCCTAATCACGAGGCATGGTTCTTTATTCAACCAAGATTATTAGAAAAGTTCATTCATTAAGATATGGAATTCAATCAACCACTTAAGTTTTTAATCCCAAGAACTATAATTAACTCTTAAACCCATTTTCTACAAACATTCGATTAATGTCTTCAATACTACTAATACCCAATTCAAAATAACCCAGTTTCAATCATTAAATACCTAACTAGTAGTATATTAGTTCTATACTAATATACTACTAATCTCCACACATTCTCTAGCCAATACCAATATATTTGGTAACAGTATCAATAAATTAATACTAATCATTCTGTACCCAATACCAATATATTTGGAACACGATACTACATCCGATTTATTGTTCTATTGTGTTTAGCTCGGACAACTAAGTGTGCTTATGATCCTAGCTAAGAAGGTTATTAGCAACAGTATCAATAAATAATCCTAAGAATCGTTTTATTGACGGTTTTAATCTGAAAACTATAAAGAAACTTAACTAATAAGGTGTAATGTTTCCTTGAGCATTTATTCTGATGTTTTGTTTTTACCCGGGATTTTCTGTTTGCCCGACTTTCAATAACGTATTTGTTTCATTTTTTTTTGGGCTTTTTTTGTGATTTTACGTTTATTGAGTATTTTATCTCACAAAGCCCCGAACTTTCAAGACATTTGGCTGCTTAAATCAAATGGTGTTGCACAAGGAGCAAGGTTAGAAGCTAAACTGACCAGTAATCGGATTTTACCTCGGGGCATAGGGTTCAATAACTGTAAAATCACTCCGGGGAAAACAGTGCGCTAGAAGCACAAGGTTTATATAACCATAACCCATGTCTTACTAATCATAATTAAATAACTATGACAATGGTTTATATAACCATAACCGATCTCTTACACACCTCTAATCATCATATAATCATATCTTGATTATATGATGATCAATCCATAAATTACTAACTTTGACCCAATAAAACTTAACCCATAATCATCATAACTTCTGTAATTAGCTTACAAACATCTTTTACCCAAATTCTCAATTAATATCAAGAACCCTAATTTTTGAATTCACCAACTAACTTAAGGTATAGAATTACTTACTTGAAAAGATTATTAGAACCAACTTATTTCTTGGTACGGAGCACTAATCCTTCTTCAATTTTATCATTGGAGAACCTTGCTCTTCCATCATCTTCTCTCTAAACTGTACTCCCACATACACCTACACATTTCTGGAACTTCACTGATAATATGAGAAGTATCCATACTATTGTAGGGGATGAGTTTGGCTAGTTGGCACATGAGGCCCCTTAAGTTTCTTTTCTTTATTTTTTGGCCACAATAACTTTATTACTAACTTACTACATGACAACATTAGTCCTTTAGGTCCATCTTTCTTATAACTGTGAGACATCATACTTTCTATAACCATTACATAATGTTTAATATTTATAGTTTGACTAACCAGTCCCATAAGTCCTTAAAACTTATAAGAGTCATAGTCAACTATTCAAATGACATTCTTGTAATAAAATGATTAGACCCGGTTTCAGGGTGTGATAGGACGATCCTAGATATATATGGGACCGTTTGTATTTAAAAGACCATCCACGCTCCTCCAGCTGTCTATAAATACTGAACTATTTCCAACTGATTTTCCCCTCTTTTAGCACTGTTGGAATCACTCCTAAACTATAATTCAAGTGTTAGTTATTCTTATGTAATAGGTAGCTTATTATGGCCTTTATGTTTGTTATTAGCCTTAAGCTTATGTAGAAGGCCCATGAGCTTAGGCCCAAGTCCATTAAAGAAAGGATGGAAACTAGGAGTGTTGCCCTAACTTTCCTCCTATAAATACCTTATGTAAACCCTCACTTGAGGGTTGGTTGTTCAAGTTATTCTCTTTCACTCACATCTACGCATAACCGTGCCTTATTGATCTGTGCTAAATCGTCAAGCTATCTCACACAAGCTAGCCACTTGTGAATGGCTAACCGTAAGAAACTTAAAACAGTTAAAACACAAATGCAATGAAGATCAGAGAATATAATGAATTCCCGGGTCGTTAAGTCCCACGGAGACTCAATGGTGTGTAAACACTTGATCAGATGATAGAATGATCACTAAGGATAGTGATCAGTAAAGATTTGAATGGATTATTTAAGCTGAGGACAACTTAAGCACACTGGAATAAGCTAAAGAATGTAAAGAAACAGACTATTAAACTATGATAAGCAATTCAGCAGAATCAGTAGATTCAGCAGAATCTAAAATTCTAAATCAGCAGAAATGAAATAGAAATAAGCAACAACAAGCAAATCGGCAGAATCTAAACTTCTACATCAGCAGAATCAAAAATTAATTTAGCAAACTTCAAACAGATCAGCAGAATCAGAAAATAACACTTCAGCAGTTTCAAAAGCAATTCAGCAGAATCACGGATAAGTTGACTAATGTGAACTTTGAATCACTACTACTCACTGATTTTGTTGTTTTAAGGTATATTAAGACTTATTTGATCTGTATTAACAACTTATAAACACAAATGCATAATCATTAAACATGAAATTCCAACAGTGAACAAGAAAGATGTGATTTTATGCAATTTTGACTTTTGATGAACAAAGACTGGTTTTTATGATTGAGATGAGTTATTAGAACCAAGTTAAACAAGCTTCAAACAAGGCCAATGACCAGAGAACTCTCAAACACAGAGAACCAAACACCTCTTTATATGACTGTTATGGTGATTTACAAAGCTAAACACAAATTAAAACCATGAAACTAATGACAGACCTCATATTATCACTAAACAAGACTAAAGAAACATTAAATAACAACTCTAACAACATAAGACCAAGAAATTACAACTAAGCTAATTTAACTGTCTAAAATGAGATTTTAACAAACTTCAAAATTAAGAACAACAAACTAATTTTAATGATTAAATACACTTAACTAAGACTAATTAACACAAAGAAACAGAATTTTAAGCTAATGAACAACTACAACAGTGAAATGCAAAAACGAATAAAAAGGCTTACAAAAGCTTTCCAAGCTCAAAACTGAGAACAAGGAACCAAGAACACTCCTATAGGCTTACCACTAAGCCACTAACCCAAGGCCATCCAAGATTTACCCTGCTCCAGCTGTTAACACCATTTCCAATGGATTTTTTATTTTTCAACTATTTAATTTGTATTTTTGGTGATTTTTGATTTTTGCTGCTAAACTGGATTTTAAGATATCTAATAGCTTTTATAAGCTATCTAGGAGCTTATGTGGCTTATTCAGTCCATAAGAACATCTACAAACAACATTTGATCTTTCATGAGATTTTGAAAATAAGGAAAATTTGCATAATCTGAGATATAACTTGATACTTGAATTGAGGTATCACAAAAGCTTTATTATAACATAAGAACTTGAAATACAGAGTTTTAAGACTAAAACATACACTGAAATTAAAAGTAAGCTAAAAACGACTTAAAATTTAAAGATTACACTAGATACATTGATACATTGCTTCTTCTTCCACTTTTATAGACTTTAGAGACTCTATGTTGACCTCTGAATGCATCCCACCTTATCTCAGCCATTGAAATCAACCAACTCATCTTATCCGTCCAAGTGGATTTTGGCTCCAAAAGTCACATAGCAGGTTTGATCAATAAATGGAGTGGGTTTGAGTCAATTAAAGGTTTTTGGGTGTTAGTGGAGGTGGAGGGGACAAGGTAAGGTGAGGGTGAGGTGATAGGAGCAAGTGGGATTGAAAACCATGGTGGTTTGAGGAGTCACTGGTTTGGCGCGTTTTCTGTGAGGGAAGATGAACAGTGCCCTGTATTTGACTTATTTAACCGGCGGTATTATAATAGGCAAAGGGTCAAAATGGGGTTTTGGACTGGGATCAAGGGTCAGGGGTCAAGAGCTCAAGGGGTCAAGTTGGGATAGGGCTTGTGAGATGGGCCAGCTGGTATTGGACTTGGATTGGGCTTTGATATTTAAAATGGTGTCCGGTTTGGTTAAGTATACACAAGGACCAAATTTGTAATTCGACCAAAGATAAAGGACTGATCATGCCACATTTCCAAACTTATCACAAGGACCAAACTTGACAAACTTTGATAGTACAAGGACCCTTTTTGCATAAAATTCCATTTTTAGAAATCCAAGGACTATTTTTGCAAATTTTCAAACTTTAAGGACCTTTCCTGACATTTGACCAAAGAATCATTCAAGGACCAATTTTAACAACTTAGAATATTTTAGGGACCTTGAATGACAAAACTTCACATTTTTGAATTCCAGGGACTAGATTTGACAACTTTTAAAACTTGGGGGACTAAAACTGCCAATTTTGCAAACTTGAATCATTTTTCATCTGATTTTGATATTTTTGCATTTAAAACACATAAAACACTGATTTGTGATATTTTCATCATTTTGATGCATTTTTGAGTGTTTTCAGATGATTTTGCAGTTTAGATTGTACAAAAATGATGAGTATTTAGACACTCATCAATCCCCCACACTAAGATATTGCTAGTCCCTAGCAATGTTTTGAAATTTTAATGGATTTTAAAGACTCTTTACCAAAAGCCATCACTTCTAGAGTAGCCAAATGTTTCAGTTCAAGTAAGAACCTTGGTACACTGATAACCAAATGATTTTGAGCAAATCATAAGCTGTAAACGGATTTGATTTGTCTTTACCAGAAGCCGTTTGCTCTGGACTAGCCAACTCTTAGATAAATTATCAGAATTATCTTTGGTGAGCTGATTACCAATTATGGATTTTCCACTGCCTTTACCACAAGCCATAAACTTGCGGGCTAGCCAACTCTTCACTTTTTAGGATATGGCGAGTTGAATACCATACAATTTTGGGCAAATTGCAAGCCGTTAAAGGATTTGATATATCTTTACCAAGAGCCGTTTGCTCCTGGATTAGCCAATCCTTGTTTTTTTAGACATGGCGGACTGATAACCAAATGAGTAAGTGCAAAACACTTACTCCCAAAAAAAAATTTTGGCCAAAAACGGGGGAATTGGGTGGATAATATATGATAAAATTCGTGAGAATTCCCCCCCACACTAGAAATGAATATTGCCCTCAATATTCAAAGTACCGGCGGTTATGCCGAAACTGAGAACGTAAAAGGGAAATACTACGGCCATTATTTGAAAGAGAGATTTTTTTTTTTATTTTTTTTTTATTTTTTTTATTTTATTTTTTTTTTGGAAAAGATTTTATATACACCGGTGTGGGGCAACTCCCCCACACTAGGGTGGTAGAACAGAGAAAGAAGACAGAAATATGGGTGAAAACCCATATGGTGTGTGTGCTAATGTTATTGATTCCCGAGTCATTAGCTTGGCTCGATCCCCGCATTCATTGGTTCATGGGGAAAGTTTGTAGATCCGGGACAGCCATGGATGGAATGTCCTCTCCAAAGTAATGCTTCACTCGATGACCATTCACTTTAAAATTAGGACCATCAGGCTGAGATAACTCAATGGTGCCATAAGGATAAACCTTAGTGATAGTAAATGGACCAGACCAGCGGGACTTGAGCTTTCCCGAGAAAATCTTCAATCTTGAATTGAAAAGAAGGACTCGATCACCAACGTTGAAAACGCGGTTCTTGATTTTAGAGTCATGAATCTTCTTTGTCTTTTGCTTATAGATCAAAGAGTTCTCATAAGCTTGATCACGGAGTTCATTTAATTCATTCATTTGAACTTTCCGATGATCACCAGCTGTCTGAATATCGAAATTGGCATGTTTTAAGGCCCAGTATGCCTTGTGCTCTAACTCAATCGGAAGATGACATGCCTTTCCGTACACTAGCTTGTATGGAGTACACCCGATGGGTGTTTTGTAAGCTGTACGGAAGGCCCAGAGTGCGTCATCCAGTTTATCCGACCAGGATGCACGATTTTCACCTACTGTCCTTTCAAGAATTCTTTTAATACCACGGTTGGAAACTTCCACCTGCCCACTTGTTTGGGGGTGGTATGCAGTAGAGAGACGGTGGGTAACACCATACTTTTGCATGACACGATCAAATTGGTCATTGCAGAAATGTGTACCACGATCACTGATTATCGCTCTCGGAGTTCCAAACCTGGCAAAAAGAGATTTCAAAAACTTCACAACAACTTGGGCATCATTGGTAGGTAAAGCCTTTGCTTCAACCCATTTTGACAAATAGTCAACAGCCACGAGTATGTATTTGTTACCACGAGAAGATGGAAATGGCCCCATAAAGTCAATACCCCAGATGTCAAATATCTCACACACTTGAATGGCAATTTGTGGCATTTCATTTCTTTGAGATATATTTCCGTGACGTTGACAAGCGTCACAGGATTTGACAAATTCGTGGGCATCCTTGTAGATTGTGGGCCAATAGAATCCGGAATCAAACACCTTCTTGGCGGTGTAGTTTGGACTATGATGGCCCCCGGTGGGTCCAGCATGGCAAGCTGTGAGAATGTCAATAGCTTCCTGTCCATAAACACACCGTCAGATGACTTGATCCGCACAAATTTTGAACAAGTAGGGGTCGTCCCAGAAGTAATGTTTAACATCCTTAAAGAATTTGTTCTTCTGTTGGGTCGACATCGCTTTCACAATGAAGTTACCCGCATGGTAATTTGCGAAGTCAGCAAACCATGGGGTGGTAGAATTTCCACGAAAAGAAACCGCATTGAGTGTCTCGAGAGGAAATGTTTCATTTATTTCCTTTTTCTCGAAAACATCTTGGTGAGGGTTTTCTAATCTGGACAGATGATCAGCAGCTAGATTCTCAGCTCCTTTTTTATCACGTATGATGATATCAAATTCTTGCAGGAGGAGAATCCAACGGAGCAATCTCGGCTTTGCATCTTGTTTTGCAAAGAGATATTTGAGAGCCGAGTGATCCGTATACACCACGCATTTGGTCAAGATTAAGTACGGCCGAAACTTCTCAAATGCATACACCACGGCTAATAGCTCTTTTTCTGTGGTGGTGTAATGAGTTTGAGCTTCAGTCATAGTCTTACTTGCGTAGTGAATAGGTTGAAAATGCTTAGCTCTACGTTGCCCTAAGACTGCACCGATAGCAAAATCACTTGCATCGCACATGAGCTCAAAAGGCAAGTCCCAGTCGGGAGCAACGAGAATGGGTGCTTCAGTAAGCTTTTTCTTCAATGTTTCAAAAGCTTCAATGCACTCGGGTGAGAAGATAAAAGGAGCATCCTTTTCAAGAAGATGGGTCATAGGCCGGGCGATTTTAGAAAAATCTTGTATGAATCTACGATAGAAACCGGCACGTCCTAAAAAACTCCTAATACCTTTGACGGTAGTAGGATGAGGTAATTTAGCAATAACATCTACTTTTGCTCTATCTACCTCAATCCCATTTTTTGAAATTTTATGGCCAAGGACTATGCCTTCTTTGACCATAAAGTGGCTCTTCTCCCAATTTAGACAAAGATTGGTGTCTTCACACCGTTTAAGCATTTTATCTAAATGGGAGAGACATGTTTGAAAAGAATCCCCAATGACCGAGAAGTCATCCATAAACAACTCCATTGTTTCCCCGATCATGTCGTGGAATATGGCCATCATACATCGTTGGAACGTGCCAGGAGCATTACATAAGCCAAAAGGCATACGTTTGTAGGCAAAAGTTCCGTATGGACAGGTGAATGTGGTCTTCTCTTGATCCTGCGGATCAATGGGAATCTGAAAGTAACCCGAGAAACCATCAAGGAAACAATAGTATTCGTTCCCTGCTAATCTCTCAAGCATTTGGTCCATGAAGGGTAGAGGAAAATGGTCTTTACGGGTGGCGTCATTCAACTTACGATAGTCAATGCACACACGCCATCCCGTAACCAATCGAGTTGGAATTAACTCGTTATCTTCATTTGTGACAACAGTAATGCCACCCTTTTTCGGAACACAATGAATTGGGCTAACCCAAGGACTATCTGAGATCGGGTAAATTAATCCTGCATCAAGAAGTTTGATAACCTCTTGTTTGATAACATCATGGATTTTTGGATTTACTCTTCTCTGATGTTGAACTGCTGGTTTGAAGTCATCCTCCATCAAGATTTTGTGAGTACAAAATTCAGGGTTGATACCCTTAATGTCGGAGAGTTTCCAAGCAATTGCTTGCTTGTGTGACTTCAAGACCTTTATGAGAGCAGCTTTTTCATCTTTACTCAAATCTCTAGCAATTATGACGGGTAATTTATCATCACCCTCAAGAAATGCATACTCGAGATGAGGAGGTAAGTCCTTAAGCTCAACCTCAGGAAATTCTTCAGTTTTCTCAACTGACTTGACTTCCTTGTTATGAAGCTTGACGGGAGGGAGAGGAGGAGAAGTGTCCTGATTTAACAACTTCTTTAGAAGAATATCTCCCTCCAGATTAATCTCATCTGGGATTGAATCACTAGGGTGAGGGGTTGATGATGGATCATCATTAAGCAATTTCTCAATAAGAAGTATGTCCCCCTCAATGTCAATTGGAGCGTGATCAATTTCCCATGGAACAGAATCACTAGCCAAGTATGCTTCAATCTCATCTAAGATGAAGTCGCTTCCCTCAAATGGAGTGAGGGAAGGAATAGAATTGGCTATGATAGGTTGAGAGGATGTGGTGGAATCCCCACTCACAGAATTATGAGAATAACCAAGAACTTCTTGAGAGTACTCTTCAGTAGCAACATCAATGATATCTATTCGGTTAACCGACTCAGAATCATAGTTTGCGGAGTACCTCGAAGTTTGATCAAGGTTAAAGGTGACAGCTTCATTACCAACACGTAATGTGATTTCTTGCTCAAATACATCAATGAGAGCACGGCCCGTTCTCAGGAATCCTCGACCAACAATGAGAGGAACCCGATGATCGGCATCAAAATCAACAACCACGAAGTCAGCTGGAAAATGGAACTTTCCTACTTTCACAAATACGTCCTCAGCAATGCCAAGAGGACGGGATATGGAACGATCTGCAAGCTCGAGAGTCATGCATGTAGGAGTGAGTTCCGGAAGAGAAAGTTTCTTCCATACTGAATAAGGCATCAGATTTATGCTTGCACCAAGATCTGCTAAGGCAAAGCATTCAACCATTCCTGGAAATACACAAGGTAAGAGAAATTTTCCAGGATCTCCAAGCTTTTCTGGAAGCTTCTTCAGGATAACTGCAGAGCAGTTCTCGTTTAAAGGAGTTTTTGCCATTTCAAACAGCTTTTCCTTATTGCTTAACATGTGTTTGAGAGTTGATGCAAACTTGGGCATCAGCATGATAGCATCCGCAAAGCTTATGTCAAAATGTAACTCTTGGAAATTTTGAAAAAATTTGTCCATTTGATGACTGGCTTTTTCGCGGAGCTTTTGCTCATTCAAATGTGATGGGTAGGGAATAGAAGATTTGGATTTCTGATTCTCAACAGGAGCTACTGGAGGTTCAAAAACAACTCCTGGATTTGACTTGGGTTTCTGGACAACTTGAGGTTGGACTACCGAAGGTAGGACGTGTGCGGTACTTCGTGAGCTAGAATAATGCACCTTGTCCGTTGTATCCTTGGTAACTTGACTCATTGCTCCTGGTGGAGGAGGCATTGGAGTCGTAGGTCCATTGTGTGTCGGAGGTTCACTTTCCACTACCTTTGGGAGAGAAGAAGAAGAAGAGGTAGTAGGAATAGCAGGTCCATCATATGAAACACCACTTCTGGTTGTGATCGCCTTTGCATCGCCCCTCGGGTTAGCGATCGTGTTGCTCGGAAGTTTTCCTGAGCCCGAGGGTTGATCATTTAAAGACTTCTTAAGATCAGCAATCTGACTGACCAACAACCTGTTCATTTCATCTTGGGATTTCATGAATTGTTTCAACAACTCATCAGATGATGGTCCAGTTGGAACAATGGCGGGAGGAGCTGGAGGGATAATTTGAGGCCGTATGTTTTGATTATAGCCAAAATTCCCTTGATTAGGATTCATATTCCCATGAAATTGATTCCCTCGATTGAAATTGTTTTGATGAAGGTTCCCTTGATGTTGGAAACCTTGATTTGGTGCAGGATAGAAATTACCTTGGTTTTGATAACCTTGGTTCATTCTTGGTTGGTTCTGATTCCGGTTTTGCATGTTATGATTCTGGTTAAAACCGGGTGGTGCCTGATTAGTGTTAGCACGGTAGTGTGGTTCATGTTGAGGACGGTATTGATTACCTCCTTGATGTGAACTACCGGCTAGAGCATTGGCTTCAAATGGACTACCATCGGTGGCAGTACAATTGTAGTATGCATGAGGACCACCACAAGTAACACAACTCTCGACTTTCTTCACTTCACCATGTGATGGTGTATGTGTGAAGGTCACTTTCTTTTGGTTAGCAAGAACCAAAGCCTGAACAATATCTGTGAGTTTGTCAATCTTAGCATCGGTGCTAGATGTACTCACGGGAGATGAAGAAGAAGGTCCAGCATTAGACTGATATGTCTTTGCTCGGAAAGGGCGGACCTGAGATTTGTTCTCAATGATTTGCAAGGCTTCTTTGGTGGTCTTGCTCAAGAAATTACCTCCCGCGGAGGCATTCAAAGAGTCTTGATTAGTCTGATTGAGACCATTGTAGAAAGTATCCATTTCATTAACTCGGTAAAACCATGATGCGGACACTTGCGAAGCAACTCTTTGTAACGATCCCGTGCCTCCCCGAATGATTCATCAAATCTCTGAGAAAATTTCATTATCTCATTCTTAAGACTTGTAGTTCGGGATGGAGGATAGAACTCGTTGACAAACTTGGTGACAAGATCTTCCCATGTCTCAATAGAACGAGGGGTTGTTTCTCAAGACAATTCCGGGCTTGTCCCTCTAGAGAAAATGGGAACAGAAGAAGCTTGATAGCTTCATGTGGGACATTCTTGTACTTGATGGTAGATGCAATCTTGTTAAACCATCGAATGTGTGCATGAGGATCATCCCGCTCAAAACCATAGAATTGGCTTTGGGTTACTAGATTAAGTAACCCGGTTTTGAGCTCAAAGGTATCAGCCACGATGGCTGGGACAACAATAGCATCTCCGTAACCCTCGATGGGTGCTTGGAGAAGCTCATTCATGGGCTTATCTTCTGCCATTACGACAGGTGGTGGTGGTGGTAGACGTTCCTCAGTTACGGCTGAAGGAGCAGAACGTCCTCTATGTCTACGAGGAATGTTTCCAAGTTCAGAAAGTGGACTTGTAGAACTAGAAGAACGAGTGCGCATGCACTATGTATAAAAATCAATTTTCAAAAAAATGCGAGGCAAAACGACAAGTGAACTTAACCAATAATCACAAATGAAATGGCTTCTTTGAAAAAGGTACACCAAATCACAAGGACACAAAGGCAAGTTTTAAATCTGATGTTCGGGAACTTATTATGGTCACACCCCCAGTTAGTAGGTGTACTGCCTTGATTTGCGGTGGTTGATTTTTATGTATATATTAAGTACTACTGAAAAGACGTAGGTATGGATACGTGCTGATGGTTTTAAAACTTTTTGAACAATATTTTTGGTATCGTCTCGTTTAACCAAATCGTATTTCTTTAAGAATCACCTTAAAAGAAACACAAGCTAGAAAACGTTACGATTGTTTTGTTGTTTTATATATTTTTGGTGTTGTTTTTTTAACACTTTAGGAAAAGTGCTAATGAACTTTTTGATTTTCTTATAACTTTACAAAAAACTTTTTACAAAAGATTGGGTATGTGCAAGAATGGGTCTGAAAATGGCTTAACACACGCTAAAGCCTCCCCGGCAGCGGCGCCAAAATTTTGATCTGTGCTAAACCGTCAAGCTATCTCACACAAGCTAGCCACTTGTGAATGGCTAACCGTAAGAAACTTAAAACAGTTAAAACACAAATGCAATGAAGATCAGAGAATATAATGAATTCCCGGGTCGTTAAGTCCCACGGAGACTCAATGGTGTGTAAACACTTGATCAGATGATAGAATGATCACTAAGGATAGTGATCAGTAAAGATTTGAATGGATTATTTAAGCTGAGGACAACTTAAGCACACTGGAATAAGCTAAAGAATGTAAAGAAACAGACTATTAAACTATGATAAGCAATTCAGCAGAATCAGTAGATTCAGCAGAATCTAAAATTCTAAATCAGCAGAAATGAAATAGAAATAAGCAACAACAAGCAAATCGGCAGAATCTAAACTTCTACATCATGACTAAGACGACTTAACGAATAGTATCAAATTATCAGACAAAGAAATGTAAGAAATCGAATAAGGTCACACGAATTCAACAGGAGTCGAATTTATTAGGTAAGTTTAGAAATGACTAGTGATAGGAATCACTAGTAAGATAGTAGACTAGTTCACAAATGTGTGGTAACTCAGAGGCACCCTGAATTGCTGGGCCCTTAAGTAATATAAGAGACTAGAAGTAACGTAAACACAAAATTGACAAAATTCAAAGAATGCCAATCGGTAAGTGTTCACCGATCGAACACACTCTATCGAACTGCCAAATCGTGTCTAGTTTTAAAACCGCGGCGACGGCCCCTCCGAAATCGCACACAATTCGGTAAAAGTCTGGGTAAGAACGTGTATGGGTTAGAAAACATTTTTCAAAAAACATTTCAATATTCTTTTAGTTTTTCAAGTAATCGTGAAAAGGATTTCACAATTTTTTTGTTGTGGTTTTTATATATTTTGTTGTTTTGTTAGCATTGCAAAAGATCGAACACAAAGAAAATTCCACTAAGAATTTCTTTATGCTAAACCAATTTGCTCTGCTATGGTTTTTA
>BPTQ01000004.1:58409825-58419997 GCA_019973895.1 Chrysanthemum seticuspe | reverse complement strand
ATTTGATTTTTGCTGCTAAACTGGATTTTAAGATATCTAATAGCTTTTATAAGCTATCTAGGAGCTTATGTGGCTTATTCAGTCCATAAGAACATCTACAAACAACATTTGATCTTTCATGAGATTTTGAAAATAAGGAAAATTTGCATAATCTGAGATATAACTTGATACTTGAATTGAGGTTTCACAAAAGCTTTATTATAACATAAGAACTTGAAATACAGAGTTTTATGACTAAAACATACACTGAAATTAAAAGTAAGCTAAAAACGACTTAAAATTTAAAGATTACACTAGATACATTGATACATTGCTTCTTCTTCCACTTTTATAGACTTTAGAGACTCTATGTTGACCTCTGAATGCATCCCACCTTATCTCAGCCATTGAAATCAACCAACTCATCTTATCCGTCCAAGTGGATTTTGGCGCCAAAAGTCACATAGCAGGTTTGATCAATAAATGGAGTGGGTTTGAGTCAATTAAAGGTTTTTGGGTGTTAGTGGAGGTGGAGGGGACAAGGTAAGGTGAGGGTGAGGTGATAGGAGCAAGTGGGATTGAAAACCATGGTGGCTTGAGGAGTCACTGGTTTGGCGCGTTTTCTGTGAGGGAAGATGAACAGTGCCCTGTATTTGACTTATTTAACCGGCGGTATTATAATAGGCAAAGGGTCAAAATGGGGTTTTGGACTGGGATCAAGGGTCAGGGGTCAAGAGCTCAAGGGGTCAAGTTGGGATAGGGCTTGTGAGATGGGCCAGCTGGTATTGGACTTGGATTGGGCTTTTATATTTAAAATGGTGTCCGGTTTGGTTAAGTATACACAAGGACCAAATTTGTAATTCGACCAAAGATAAAGGACTGATCATGCCACATTTCCAAACTTATCACAAGGACCAAACTTGACAAACTTTGATAGTACAAGGACCCTTTTTGCATAAAATTCCATTTTTAGAAATCCAAGGACTTTTTTTGCAAATTTTCAAACTTTAAGGACCTTTCCTGCCATTTGACCAAAGAATCATTCAAGGACCAATTTTAACAACTTAGAATATTTCAGGGACCTTGAATGACAAAACTTCACATTTTTGAATTCCAGGGACTAGATTTGACAACTTTTAAAACTTGGGGGACTAAAACTGCCAATTTTGCAAACTTGAATCATTTTTCATCTGATTTTGATATTTTTGCATTTAAAACACATAAAACACTGATTTGTGATATTTTCATCATTTTGATGCATTTTTGAGTGTTTTCAGATGATTTTGCAGTTTAGATTGTACAAAAATGATGAGTATTTAGACACTCATCACTTATTATCGTGTGTGTGTGTTTAGATCTTGTTCAATCGCCTTATCTCTTTCTATATTACTTGTGTTTGTAAAACTAGTGACCTATCAGTGGTATCAATCGCCTAATAGTTGAGTGAACGTATTGTTTGAAGTGAGTTTTGGTCTCACACTTAACTTGCGTATCCGAAACTTTGGATTGATCAAAAACGTATTTTTTACACTTTTTAATCCAAGATTCTTGTCCTTTCAACCTTATAAGGTGTTAAACTTACTGTTTTTGGCAAAAAGTTTCGAACTTTATGTGTAGATCATTGTTTTTCATCTAGTTTTTGTACGAGGGTTTCAACCTACGCATAACTGTTTTACGAGCTTTGGATCATCAAGTTTCACACTTTTGTGTCTTTTGGTGTTATTGAAGTTATTTCATCACACAAAAACTGGTTTAGAAACATCTTTGGGCATTATCAGTTTTACGAGTAATCCTACGCGTAGCAAAACCCTAAAACTACGCGTAAGATTATCCTTGGTTTGATCTTCGTTTTTGTGGTTTACTCCGTGTTTTCTTGCTTGGATAAGCCTGAAAATACGTCGACTTTGGATATCCTTTGCACTGTGATAGTGTAAAAGATCACTTGGGATAAAACCCTAAACTTACGCATAAGCTTAAGCTTACGCGTATAAAATCCTACGCCTAAGATTATTCTTACGCATAAACCTAGTCTTACGCATAAGGGAATCCTACGCCTAACTTACTGTTTACGCATAACTTTAGTCTTTTTTCCCTGCTTACGCGTAAGCTAAACCTACGCGTAACTTTTGCTGTTACGCGTAACTTTGGTGTTTTTTACGCATAAGTGCTACTTGGTTTATTGTGATTTCTACGCCTAAGGATACTTCATCAACAAAGGTTCATTCAACTACAAAGATCCATCAACACAAGTTATCAAAAAAAAAAAAAAAAAAAAAAAAAATCAAATTTTGAGTAAAATTTAATTTTTTGAGGAGACTAATCTTTCAATTTTTACGCGAGATTCAAATTTTGGTTTAACTGCGAAAATTTTGGTCAAAAATTCAAATTTTTTGGCCTAAATTCAAAATTTTCGGGTCAAATTTGGCGTCAAAATTGTCATAACTCAAATTTTTCCTACATTCTTTGAATTGGATTTTATAGTGAATTTCAAATTTTGAGAGTCAAAATTTTTCAAAATTATTTTTGGAGGGAAATTGAAATTTACTATATCGGCCTTCTGTGTGCTATATCGACTTCGCACCTTTTCTTCTCTTTGATTCTTATGCAGGGGAGTGAAATGGATTCTGAAAGTGATGCTGCATTTGTGGCATTGAAAGAAAGCTACATGACTCTGGCTAAGATGTGTTCAAACGTTAACAATTCCAAGCTTCAGACATCATCAAATTCGCGAAATCCTGCAGTCGTACAAGGTGAAAGAGTTGATGTACATGCTCAAATGGACGTTGAGAATGTTGTGATTACTGCAACTGTCGGTAATGCGGATAATGAGGTTGTAGCATTGGAAAAGCAGGATGACAGCAGCAGATCTGGAGAAGATATCATACTTAACTACGACACCGAGCCCAACTGTGACGAAGAACAAATGGTTGAGGAAGATATCTTACCCACCTATGACACTGACACAGAACAGATGGTCGAGGTACAATCTACTGTTGATCATATTCTGACTGCAAATGCGACACAACATACTGAGCAACCTGAATTTAGTAATGAAGGAGAGGTTGACCAGTGTGTTGCACAATGTCCAGACAACTATCTCATGTCTGAGCCCTTACTTGTTAACAATTCAACTGAAACGTCAAATCAAACTCTTGAATCTGAAATCATTCTTCTCAAAAAGACCATTGCTCAGTTTCATAAAGATTTTTCAAAACTATAGGCACATTGCATCTCTCTTGAACTTAAACTACAAAACAAATCTTTTTCTTCAGAACACAATGGTCAGTATTCAAATGAACAAAGTAATCATGTGGATTTATTAGTAAAAGAAAATGAGCATCTAAAGGCTCAAATTCAAGCAAAGGGGCTTGCACATGTTGCTTTACAAAACAAACTGAGAAGATTAACTGACAAGAGTGTGGATACTAATTTTGCAAAACCAACAATCTTGGGGAAATCGTCTCTAAAACCAATCAGAAACCAATCAGTTGTTAGACAACCAACTACTTTTATATCTGAACGTTCAAAATCGTCAAAACCACGGTTTGCCTCCCAAGTTGTTGAGAATAATCATTTGTCAAAACCAGTCACTCCACATTCCGGGCCTAAGAATAATGCTTCTGTTTCTGTTAAACCTCTACAAGTAGTTGCACCTGGCCAATCTAGGATTAGTTCGAAAACAATGTCCAAACCAAGCATTAAATTTCAACATTCATATGATACAAATGACTTGCACAAGAACTATGATCTAGAAAAAGCTAGGAAAAGGGCACTACTGCAAAAGGATGGAATCTTAGGTTCACGACCTAGTGTATCACCTTCGCGTGTATTACTGAACACTGCTTGTAGTGGCAAACCAAAACCTAAGTTAACTCAAACAGTTAGAAATAAACCCGTTGCTCTAACCGTAAAATTTCAGAAACCTAATAGGTGGATCAATATAGGACGCAAATTCTTCCCAAAAGAAGTTTCAACATTCCTTAGATCTAACCTTAGATGGATACCAACGGGTAGAGTTCTCAACACTGTTGGTCTTAGGTGGATTCCTACAGGCAAGATATTAAGTAGTTGCACCATAACAAGTGTGAAACCCTCTACATCCATCCCTGAGGCAGGAAAGGAAATCATCAAAATAGCATGTTCAGGTGTCAAGAAGATAATTGACACTACATCTTTATGCTTCTAACATCTGGAACCCAGTTACACTTGGGGATCCATGTTTTTCTCTTCCTTGCCCCCCTTCTATTTTTCTATGCAGGTACAACACTATGGCTCTTACTGTAAAACAGCGTAGGACCCGTTTCTCACCGTCAAAAATATCATGATCCATCAGCTGTTCCACCATTGTACTTAATCGTCATGAAATGGAAACATTTCTTGCTCCTCTGGTTAAAGATTCTGCCAAAAGTCATGCTTCAGATGTATCAAATGCTTCCGCTGCACAACCGATAATACTCCAATTTCTGATACACCTGAATCTACAACAACAACCGAATCTTCTATAACAGAAGATCAAACTGCTTCCAACAACAATGACACAGCTGATGATCAACATAATGAACAGAGATGTTTTATCAGCAGTTGATTCTCACGAGCTATTTATGGGACTTTACACTTGCTCGATCAATTGGACATACATGGTTTCGCTGTCTCCTTATACATGGTTTTGCTGTCTTCAATTCATCATCAACATACGTGGTGTATGATTCTGAATCATTGAAAACATCGAGGGGGAGAGAGTGTGTAGGTGGTCATTGCTTCCTTGTTCTTCTACATGCTTCTTTGCGAAAACCCAATGCCTTCTTGAATTTCTTCAATTAGAGGGAAGAAATAAGACGATTTGTGGCTCAAACGTCTCACTTTGGTGTTATCGTCTCAATTTCACGGGTGATCTTGTGTGAAGCTACCCAAATCATGTTATGATGCCTCACACACGGTCTTGGTATCGACTTATTGCATATTCACTGGTGATTAGTATTTCGAAAGACCACAACATTCAGGGGAAAGTCGTATCATTTCGTCTCTCGTAGTTTGTTTGGTGTGATGCGTCTAAATACGTGAGAAGATCTTGTTGATTTCTGGCATGTTACCCTCGAACGGATCTTCCGCAATTAGTCAGATTTTCTTTGTGTGGTTTACTGCTCATCTACAAATTCCGCTGCATACTGAAACCTTCAAAAGTTAGAGGAAATGTAGACTTCATCAAAGTTTCAAATCTGCTAAAGACAGTTGTTAGTTTGGGGGGAAGCTGATTCTAAAACTTCATCACAATGGCTTCTGAGTATAACAACTTAGAACCCGGTCACAACCGTTTAAACTTCCCTCAACCCCCATTATCAGCTGAACAAAGCCCCCAGCTAACTCGTCAACAAATGGAAAGGTTATTTGCTCCTCTGTTCAGTGACGATATTGATGAACGTGCTCCAGGTGTATCTGATGTTTCCGCTGCTCAACATGATAATACTCTTATACCTGATACACCTGCTACAACAACTACTGTTGAAGATGCACCTACACCAGTTGACTCCAACACAACAGTTGAACAAACCGCTTCCAACAATGATGAACCGGCTGATGATATTCTGAATGAAGTACCCCCCACCTGCAGATTTTGATCCAAATGCGTTCTTTAACCCGTTTGCTAATGACACTGCTGCACCTGATGTCGCGGAATCATCAACAAACCATTTGAATCCTCAGAATCTGCACAATGTATACCAACATCAACCCTCTACACATCGATGGACAAAAGATCATCCTCTGGCTAATATTATTGGCAACCCGAATCAACCAGTCGTTACGAGACAATGTCTTCACACAGATGGTGAACATTGCATTTATGCACTCACTGTCTGCCAATCTGAGCCTAAAAACATTAAAGACGCAATGACAAAAGATAATTGGATTGAATCCATGCAAGAAGAACTCAACCAATTCAAACGTCTTGAAGTATGGGAACTGGTTGAAAGACCAACAGGGGTCTACGTCATTGGTCTCAAATGGATTTGGAAAAACAAATTGGATGCTGAAGGGAACGTAATTCGAAACAAGTCACGTCTAGTTGCTAAGGGTTATCGTCAGGAAGAGGGAATAGACTTTGAAGAATCTTTTGCTCCAGTTGCTCGTCTTGAGGCTGTTCGGATATTTCTCGTGTTTGCGGCTCATATGAATATGACGGTCTTTCAAATGGATGTCAAAACTGCTTTTCTCAACGGACAACTGAAAGAAACGGTTTATGTCAGCCAACCCGAAGGATTCGTTGATCCAGAGTGCCCGAACCATGTCTACAAACTGAACAAAGCTCTTTATGGTCTCAAACAAGCCCCTCGGGCATGGTACGATAAGTTATCATCTTTCCTCATTGCTAATAATTTCACCAAAGGTTCGGTTGACCCAACTCTTTTTATACAATATCACGGGGCACATATCTTAATGGTTCAAATTTACGTGGATGACATCATTTTTGGGTCTACACATAAAAAGTTTTCAATCGCTTTTGCAAAACTAATGAAGAAAATTTTTGAAATGTCCATGATGGGTGAACTTACATTCTTTCTAGGATTACAAGTTCATCAATCACCCCGTGGTATTTTCTTGAGTCAGTCCAAATATGCCCTTGAATTATTAAACAAATTTGGAATGAAAACCTGTGATACTTATGCCACACCAATGACTCATACCAAGAAGCTAGACGCTGATTTACATGGGAAATTAGTTGACCCTACCAAATACCGAAGTATTATTGGGTCTCTCATGTATCTAACAGCTAGCAGACCTGATATTGTCTTTGTCGTTTATCTATGCTCCCGTTATCAGTCGCGACCAACTAAAACCCACCTCTCTAAGGCTAAAAGAATCCTCTGATACATTAAGGGAACCATTAACTTGGGGATCTGGTATCCGAAGGATTCTGGTTTTGAACTAATCGCTTTTTTCAGACGCTGACCACGCAGGATGCTTAGACTCAAGGAAAAGTACTTCAGGAGCACTACAATTTCTTGGTGATAAACTGGTGTCTTGACAATCAAAGAAGCAGGATTGTACATCGCTGTCATCAACCGAAGCAGAATATGTAGCCATGACGGCGTGCTGTGCTCAAGTCATTTGGATGAGAACACAACTCAAAGACTATGGTTACGTATTTGATAGAATCCCGATGTACTGCGACAATCGGAGTGCCATTGCGATCTCGTGCAACTCAGTCCAGCACTCGAAATCAAAGCACATCGATCTTCGCTATCATTTCATCAAGGACCACGTGGAACAGGGTACTGTTGAATTATACTTCGTGGGTACAGAATACCAATTGGCAGATCTACTCACCAAAGCCTTGCCTCCCGCTAGGTTTAATGAGTTGGTCCACTGGATTGGTATGAGGTGTTTGACTCAAGAGGAATTGGATGACCTCCTAAAACAGTCTTAAAAACCTGTCAAACACCAAAATCTCTTTTGTAAATATTTTTCAAAAACAAAATACAAAAATATAAAATCTTATAAAACAACAAAAATATTCTTCTAATCTAATTTTCTTTCAACATGACAAGTACATTTCTTCCATCAACACTTTAATCTTTCAAAATTCAGTATTTTTCCGATCAAGTGTTGAGGGGGAGAATATTATCACTTAACTGTTACAAAACATCTGTGTACTTGCATGTTATCTTATCCCGGTTGTACCTTTTATCAATGGTGGTAAAATTTTCTGGTTAAACTGACACTCCTCGGACTAAAATTTATAACCTTTCATCATTTAGTAAGTCGAGGGGGAGTGTCGTCAAGTTTCTTTCTTAAAATCTTTGTTTGGTAACCAAAATGGAAGTTAAATGGCTTTGTATGTAAAAGGAAAAGGTGGAGGGACCAAAACTGTCAAAATGTTAAAGTTATTTTAATAAAACACCTCCCACCTAACTTTTTCACTTCACATTTAATACTCTCAACCAAAAAAAAAATATCCTACGCCTAAGAATCAATTGACAAATCCGTGCTTTTGATCATCATTTTGTAAGTGATTTCGTGTTTACAACATGTTTTTAAGCAATGGTTTTGAATTTTTCAAAAATCCAACGGTTAAAACGTTGTATAATCTTGTTTTTGTGGTCTACGCGTATGTGTATGATCACATGATCAAGATTGTGTGTTTGTGGTTAAAAGGATAGTGTCAAAACGTTTCTAATACTTTAATGATATCGTTTTAATCATCAAAACTCGCCCAGAATCACGAATTGAATGATTTATGAAATTAGGGTTTATGAGTGGTTTTGGGTATTTTCAAATGTGAAGGTTCTTGGTCAAAAAGATTGTTGTGTGATAATCATATCATGTTGAATTAAAGGTTTCCAGGCTCTATAACCACCCAGAAACTCTCATTGATTAAAAATTGGATGTTAGGGTTTAAAGTTCTTGAGTTTGGGTATTTTTGATTCACCACGATTTAGATGTTATAACTCCGTTATTAGACTCTCATAACATCAATGACCTACCAGAATTGAATTGGTGCTAATCCTATGGTTAAAACTCTTATGCGTAATTCATAACCCTTAGGGTTTTGACCTACGCGTAAGTGTTTCTACGCATAAATGTTTAACAAGCTTTCATGCCATGATTTGATTTTAGAATGAATATATGTGTTAAGATTGATGATATGATGGTTTTATTTCAGGCTTGCTACGCATAAAATTCAGAATCAAGGTTGATTGTTACTCTACGCATAAGGATTACCTTACGCGTAGGCAGTTATGCGTAAGAGAAATCCTACGCGTAACTACTATGCATAAGGTTCTACAATGGGACTACGCGTATCCTGTGAAGGATATGCGTAAACAGTGACTCTACGCCTAAGGTTTACTCTTACGAGTAAACCTTACGCGTAAGGTCTTTATACACCTACGCGTAAGCCCTACGCATAAGGACCCCTTTTCCTACGCGTAACATTTCTTACGCGTAAGTAAGGATCCTACGCATAAGCCTACGCCTACGCATATACTTCTTCTGTTTACGCGTAACTTTACCAAATCTACGCCTAAGCCTATATTGACCTTCGTTATGAATTGTTACGTGTACAAACTTGTTAATAAACAAATCATATCGTCACGAATCCAATAATGTCACTAATAAACTTAAATGTTTGATATGTTGTGAACTATAAGTGATAACATAAACTTTAAAACTTAAAGTTAACTAACTCATGAAACATTTCACGACGTCATTGGACTAATGGACAAACAATTGACTTAGGACTCGTAACAATCATTGACACTGTACATTCAATAACTAGACAATAAAACCTTCTATTGACTAACATTATGTCTTTCGATATGTTGGTTCTTTTGGCTAATGTTATTTCAGATCACGACATGGCTGCTCAAATGAATGTGGATGCACCTGAGGTTCTCACTATTGCTGATATCTTCCCTAATGGCTATCCTAGAAAGATTGGAAAGAACAACCTCAGGGTTGACTTTGAAACCCCCACATGATCAGAATCTTCTTGCCTCATTGCTGTGGATATTCTAAGGAATCATCCCTACCAGAACATGCTCTCACACTCTGCTACTGTACCAGAAATCTACATTCAGCAATTCTGGAATTCTATGCAGAGGATCACAGGTCAAAGTGCAGTGACAGTGACACTTAATCACAAACAAGTCACCATCACTCATGCAGACTTACGGGCTGTTCTTCTCATTCCTGAAATCGAGCCAACTGACTTCTTTGCCACACCTACTGAAGAGACAGTTCTGCAATTTCTTCTTGACATTGGCTATGATGAAGCTTCAGGGATTATTACTAAGCATTCTCACGTGGAGCTTAAGAACATTCCTCAACCGTGGAGAACCCTCTACATCATCATTACCAAGTCTGTTTCTGGTCGTGACAGTGGTTATGAGCATCCAAAGCTCATGGAACTGCAAATCTTCTGGTCTTTGATCAATAAGAAGGACATCGAAATCGAAGCACTGATATGGGAGGACATGATGCTATTTCACAAAAAGCTTGGCTCAAAGATTCCCTATGTCAGATACACAAAGCTTTTGATCCAGAGAGCACTTGGGCTTAATCCTGATATCCCCATGAGGCTCAATGACCCCGACAATCACGACTTGTTGTCCGAACCTATCCTTTCTATCAGAATCAAGGAATCGACAACTAAGAAGCAGGGTGCCGTGCTGCCTGATCACCTTCTATCTAAAGAA
>BPTQ01000004.1:58388191-58409725 GCA_019973895.1 Chrysanthemum seticuspe | reverse complement strand
GATCAAATCTAAAAAACCACAAAAACTTTTATAAATAACAATTTTAGCAATCATACACAAAAAAAATAATATTTCAATACAAATTAACATTTTAGCAACTAATAACCAAATGATACATGAGTTTGGATTAGTGATACACCTGATACACATTACACTAATAAATATTCCAAAACCTGATACACATACAAAAACCTGATACACATTAAACTTCTAATCAAATTGTATCACCTAAGTTTCGTAAATTTTAAAAAGAAATCTATCGAAACTTTAACAATTTTATTTGTAGTAAATAAAAAAATTATTTTTATTGTAAGGAGAGTATCTCTTGTCAAATTTTAGTTCGATCTCATTTTAACAACTTTAGGCTTGATCTTATTTTATCTAGATTATATATATATATATATATATATATATATATATATATATATATATATATATATATATATATATATATAGATATAGATAGTGAGGATCATGTGCGGATTTTTATTTTTAGTGCGGACGTACGGACAGATCTGGACCGCCCATTCCAGATCTGATCTTGACTTTTTGTAAAAAAGTCAAGATCTGCGCTAACTTCACGATACCAATTGATCCATGTAAACGATTTTTTTAATTTTTTTCCTTTTGAGCGATCCTTACTATTGTTATCTTCTTTCATTTTTTTATTTTTTCAGATTTTTCTGACCACTTTTGTTTTCTTGATTATGAGTCCTACCGTGATATTAACGATATTATGAGTTCTAGTGTGATATTATGAAACTGTGATATTATAAAATGATGATATTATAAAACCAACTGTGATATTAAGTTTTTTACATGTAAAAATGAACCTTGATATTAAGAAACATATGATAGTTACTATGATATTAACAATTTTATTAAAAATAACATATGATAGTTATGGTGATATTAACAATTATATTAAAAAAAGAAAAAAAGTTCATTTGATAGTAAAAAGAAACCGTGATATTAACATTTTTTTATTAAAAAAGGAACGGTGATATTAATAATATTAGTAAAAAAACAAAAAAGTAATGTGATATCAAAGAAAAGTTAGTGTGATATTAATAATTTGTATTTGAAAAAAAAACTTTCCGTGATATTAAGATCAAATCTTGACTTTTGTAAAAAAGTCAAAATCGACCTTAATATCACAATACTTTTAATCATGAAAACAATCTTTTTTTTGAAATTTTTTTCAGCGATTCTTAATAATTTATCATCCTCTTTATGTTTTTAATTTTTTCAGATTTTCTTGAATTTTTTTAAAAAAAAAAACGCTACTGTGATATTATCCGCACCATCCCTACTTAAAAGCCAATCCGCACCCGATCCCTTCCCTATATATATATATATATATATATATATATATATATATATATATATATATATATATATATATATATATATATATATATATATATATATATATATATATATATAAGCATAAGTATTACATGTGATATAATACTAATTTGTAAATTTGAACAATCAATCTGCTCTCATAAAATAAGCATAAGTATTTGTATAAAACTCTAAAAGATGACCATTATTTGCATTGAAAAGATCACATCTTAGGCTTTTCAACCATATATTGCATATTATATTTGAACTTCTAAATAAATGCGGTTCATTCATAAAAATTGATGAAAATAGAAAGTAAAAAAAAAATTGTTCAAACTCGTTTGATATATCAATGTGATATAACACTAATCTGTAAGTTTAAACACTCAACATGTTGTCATAAAATTAGCATAAGTTTTTGTATACAACTCCAAAAGATTCACTGCTTTTTGCACTAAAAATTAATACTTACGTCAATTTTACAACAACATGTTCTATCTTCGAATTTATAAATTAGTGTTGTATCGCATGTGATATATCAAGCATGTTTGAATATAAAACAAATCATATATTTTCTCCAACTCTTACGAATAAACTGTAATGATTTGAAAGCTAAAAACTTACGTGTGACATATGGTTGGAAAGCTAAGGATTTGAATTTTTAGATACAAAAAAACGATGAATCATTTGGAGTTTAACAAATACTTATGCTTATTTTACAATAGAGTGTTCGAATTTACAGATTAATGTTATATTACATGTGGTATGTCATAAGACACCGAAACCTACAACCACACCAAAAACAAATTGTCAAAAATGAGTTTTAATTAAAAAAAATAGCGAGTGAGAAGGGTGGAAGTAAATGTTTTATTTTAGTTAAAAATGAATAGCGAGTGAGAAGGGTGGAAAACAAATTTTTTTGTTACATATACTAGGCGAGTACCTGTGCCGCGGTGGTGTAGTGGTCCGGTGGTGGAGGGGTTTTGTGGTGGTGAGGATGGTGGTTGATGAGATGTGTGGAAGAGGAGAGCATTTTGTATGTGTTTTTGAGTGAGTTGTGATAAGAGAGTATTAAATATGCCTTTACATATGTCTCTCTCTCATTTGACCATTCCATCTTTTCACTTTTCCACTTTGACTGTTTTTCTTTTTTATGTAGTATAGATATATGACATCATGATCAAATGTAATTAAAGGAATTCATATTATTGAAATTGTGAATTGGTCTTATATACATATAAGTATAAGAAAGAAAGAAAAAAATAGTTTAAAATGTGTGAAGAATGTTGTAGAAGTGGTGGTTGCTTCATCACTAGCTAGGAAGGTAATGACTAGTGAGGGTGAAAACCATTGATAAAACCCTATTCTTACATTCAAAATCCACATAAAGAGATTTCCAAAACTTTTGTCATGATTAGTATCAAAAGTTTAGATGAACGCGAGTCAAACAGGCTTATAATAATAGCATTATACTAGTAAAGTCAAACATACTTTCCTCAATTTGCAGTCAGCTTCTAATCTTTTTCTTGTCTTGCTAAATTTTTAGTTCTTAATGACGTTATCTTCCATTTCTAAGCTGTAAGGTCATTTTTCTCTAAGGGCTGAATTTTATGAGAAACTTGGCAAAGAGATAGATACAAGGCTCCATGATATAGAAGTTATACAAACAATACATGGATCATTTAACCATACATTACAATCAAGATAATTATCTTCTAATTAAGTATCGAGATGTTCAAAGAGATTCAAGTGGCAACGGTCGGTTTTTTTTCTTGGAACGCCATATTATTTACTTGAACACCACATATATTAATTTCCTGATCTATATGTATATTTTATTTCATATAGTTGTTATGATAATGTCACAAGATTAAAAGTCCTTCCTGTCTTTCCGGGATGCAAACCTGTCGTATGTCAAATCTAGCTGCAAACCCCGGATGCAAACCCGTCTAGGTTGTTGAAACCATACATACGAAAGGTTCATGTCATTTTCTTGACCACATGCGTTATGTACTTGGCTACAACAATATTATCGGTGATCACTTAGGTGATGGCATGCATGAGTATGTGCATGAAAGTAGTGTTTCTGTGATGAAAAAAAAAAAAAAAAAAAAAAAAAAAAAAAAAAAAAGGCCTAAATGCAAGATAGGTAATGTTCTCGACCATGTCAATCGGCTCTTCGTCCCACACCTACTGGGAATTGCGACTCACGTGGATGAATCATCAAATGGAATAAATGGCTGAATCGAGAAATAAAATAAATAAATAAATAAATCTTGCTGTTCCTAAATGGCAAAGTAAAAAATCTTAGTTCCGACATTTAGCATCTATCTTACTAACTGGTTGAATACTTGCAGGTAAAATTACACATGATGGGCAAAAAAGAAGAAGAAAGGACAAAAATAGGTAACATAAGATAAAAAGAGAATCAAGAACAAAAAGGAAAGATTAGAAAATGTGAAAATAACTTAGGGGGTGGCGATTGTTTTAGACCATACATCACAACCCACCAATAATTTCATTCCACCTAATCTCATACCTTATCATAGTTTTTTAGTGGCAATGGTCATTCCATACCTCACTCATTTTTTTTTTTTTTTTAATTTTTTTAATTAATAATTAAATCAAACAATTAAATAAAAACATAATATTTCATTAATAATAATAAAAAATTACATAATACTTAAAAAAAATTACATAATACTAAAAAAAAGTACGCATCTAAATATCCGTCGGCCATCCATATTTCTCCGCGTACTCACGTTTTTGGATAATCGTGATCTCTCGCATTCTCGGATCATTTATGTGATCGTGCGGTTGGTTATAGAACCTCAGTACCCGATGATAAGCCTTTTCTTCAATATTACGGATTTGGGCCGACAACAATTTTTTGGCCAAGTCATCCTTTGCAGACCTTTTCTCCGCTATCGATTCCAATATTTGTGTTTTGCTTATCACGTAGTTGTCGAAGCTCTCAGCAATACTTTCATTTGTCGACTCGAAGCTCTTGGCCTTTTTGCCTTTTCTTTTTCGTGTAGGAGTTGTGTCGTCATTCAAGTCCGAAAGTACAGTCTGAACATTCTCATTGCTACCCGTCTCCTGGTAGCTAGATGACGACGATTTTCTTCGTTTTTCGGCACTAGCCGAAGCTTCTTGACCCACACATGGTTGTTCCAACCATTTGTCTTCACCCCTAACAACCTCCCATGTTTCAATATGAGTAAAATCTTTGCCCTTTGTTTTCTTTTCATAATCGGCCAAGGCATTTTTCATGATGTCAAGATCGCTACACCCACTTTCACGAAGACGTTTCTACAATTAATACAATTATATAAATTAGTAAAATTGTATAAATTAATACAATTATATAGAGTTTAAAAATTATACCGATTGGATGTATAGGCCGTTAAAGATACCCATGGCGGTGTTCATATTTCCCCACTTTGTGTTCAAGCTATGATGAGTTCGAGTAGTATTTTTCACGTTTGTCTTGAAATGCTCTAGAATTCTTTTCCAAAAACCATCTCTAGTTTGTTCATTACCGACTTTTCGACATGTGGAAATATGAACCCACGCTTTTGCCAAAGCAACCTCTTCGTTTGTCGTCCAATTTCTTTTCTCCACTCTAGTCGATGTTTTTTTTTCTGGGACTTCTTGAACTTCTTCATCGCCTAATATATAGTATAACAAATAAATTATAACAAATAAAAGTATAACAGATAAAATTATAACAAATAAAAGTATAACAAATAAAATTATAACAAATAAAATTATAACATGTATACCGATTGGATTTTCTTGTTGCGTTTCGGGAACATACTCAACGTCATCATCCTCGTAATCATATAACGGTAGTGGTCGTTCGACACTCGGTTCACGTCGCGTAGGAGCGTCACGGTAATCAACAAACGGGTCGAAATCACTAGTCGTCGACATCATGTACGGAGGTGGTTGAGGATAATATTGGTGTTGATGAGATGGAAGGTTCATCGGTGGAGGTTGAGGATAATAGTGACCGGCTTGAGGACTCATTTGGGGATAGTAGGGAGATGGTTGTGATTGAACTTGCGGACGAACGGGTTGTGATCGAGAGCCTCGTCCACGACCTTTGAATGAGGTGGAACCATTTTTACCTTTCCTAGCATCCATCCTTTTTGTAAATATAATTTTTGGAAGAAGAAGATGAGAAGAATGTGATTTGAATTGGTGATTTAAAGTGTATATTTGTAGGGGATTTTTTTTTTATTTGGGTCAAAAATAGCCGACGGCTATAATTTTAAACGTTGGAGACACGCTCCTCCTTCATTTCTTTCCATGCCGCTTCGGCAATTCATGCCGTGCTCCATGCCATGCCGCTCGATGCCGCATGGGTGGCAATGGGATGCCGCTCGATGCCGAACCATACCGACTCCAAACCGTATGTGTTGCCACCCCTTATATCATAATGGTATAAACCCTAATTTAGTACTGATTCCAAGACCAAGAATTTTGAAAAACTTGGGGCATCTTATATCACTTGTTAATGTGCCAATGACATTTGGCATATCTAATTTTCCAAAAAGATCTGTACTACATTCTTGGTAATTTTGTCATTCAAAAAAATAGATACATAGCATTGACGTATCTAATTACTCGTGAAATCTAATTCTTTAGTTGATCAATGTGTGATTCCATATTCGAAAAGGTTATTTTGGCAACTTGTAAAGAATTAATACGAACCACAACTATTCGATGACAAAAAGTCACAAATCTTTATAGTGCAATGTCGATTCCAAATCCAACTTATAAAAGTGACACTAAGTCATTGATCTAAGCATCCACCAATGAAATTTAAAACTCACAATCAGTATCTATAATACAAGTCTATTTGCTCTTTAACATTTTTGGCATATTTTAACCATTGATTGGCAATAATTACATACTTTCATTACCACTACAACGTTTTTTTTTTTTTTTTTTTTTTTGTCAATCTTTTTTCTCTTACATTAGATGCATAATTGAATGCATTAAACAAATAAACACACATTTCTGTCGACATGATGACATTCTATAACAATTGGATTTGTATATTTCTTTTTGATATTTGTGCTTACTCATCTTCTTATTTTCATGATTGTGAATACAGTGAAAAAATAAATGAATAAGGGGCAGACTATACGGACTCTCATTAGGGGGGAGGGGGTGTACCATTGGGTTGTGCGTGTTGGCGTATGTACCCGAAGCATCCGGCCGAAGGGACCAAACCATCCGGACAAACACACCAAATCAACTAGACCAAGTGGGCTCCAAGCAAAAGCAAAGCATCACATGCCAACCCTCCGACACAACGGCTACATGGCGTCACCATACACAAAGGGAAAGGAATCTTTATCAGAACCCAGGGCCGTCCCGTGATTTTTGGAGGCCCTGTGCTATAATTAATATTTAGGCCCCTTGAAAAACACGAAAGATTTACGTATATGTAGAAAATAAATTCCAAAAATATAAAATTCCATCGAACATTAAATAGCGATGTTTAACAAGTTTATTAGCATTACACTGATAGTATTAGAACACCTTTAAAGCTTTTTTTAGAACTTTGTCTCAAACCTGTGTTGAGAATGTTAGTTTCATAAACTTATTTGGGC
This sequence comes from Chrysanthemum seticuspe, assembly GCA_019973895.1. Taxonomy (NCBI): domain Eukaryota; kingdom Viridiplantae; phylum Streptophyta; class Magnoliopsida; order Asterales; family Asteraceae; genus Chrysanthemum; species Chrysanthemum seticuspe. The sequence continues at coordinate 58,402,751 of BPTQ01000004.1, read as the reverse complement.
TTATTTAAAAATAAAACTCAAACTTTAGGGCAAAAGTGTAAAACATAGAAACTTTAGGGTGCAAATTCAAAACTCAAAAAAGCAGTCTTCTTCTTCAGCTGTGTATAACCTCCATAACCTGTTTCTGCCATTTTAATAAAACGACTCAATGTTTAACTTAGTTTCAAAAAAGATCATTGTATCTTACGTTTTAGAGTACATTTTCATCATATTACCGTGAAAAAACCTGAACTAAAACACCACTACCGTTCAAAATCTAGAGGCCCCCCGATAATTAGGGGCCCTGTGCGGTTGATCACTCCGCACATGCCCAAATCCGGCCATGTCAGAACCTCTGACCTGATCTAAGCAGAAACCAAATAGAGTAAGTCAAACTCCCGCCCGAAAGAGTCACTTTCACCACACGTGACCTTCAGGTAAGGACAAGACTTCTCACCTATAAAAGGATGGAAGTTACTGCATCTAGGTCAACTCTCTCTAACCCTACTTTTACACACAGTAAGGGCTTGTTTGTTTAATTTTTTCATTAAGTTATGTTAATTAACAAATGACTTAATGTGGAGGACCTCACTTTTATCACTTATTATTTTAAGTCATTTATTTTAATTAAGTGAAAAACAAACAACTTTTTATATGACTTAATAAATTAAGTTTTTTCATATTAAGTCAATTAAGTTGCATTCAAACACAACCTAACTCTCCTTATCATATTCTTACTCTCACGTCGGAGCTTGGTCTAGGGATAAAACCCTAGGCGAGGCTAAAGCGTGTTGTTCTTGTGTTAACAGATCCGAAGAGTACCAATCCGGAGGCTTGGACGAAGAGTCAGCCGAAGGATAAGAGCTTGTTTGGGTGAAGACATATTTTTACCTCAACAAATTGGCGCCATTCGTGGGACCGCTATTCAATCTACTAAGACTAGAAAATGGCGAGTCCCTCAACCGAAACACCATTTGGCAATACCAAAGGAAACAATAACCCACCCAACCTTGAAGAACAAATACTAAGCCACATCACCTCATTAAAAGCCCTGATAAAATAGCACAACGCCAAAGGTACCAACCCCCTGAAACCAATACGAATCGACTTCGGGGACAAAGCGAAGGAGCTGAAAAAGGAGGTAGGAAAAGAAAAAGAGAACCTAAAGGGAAAAGGAGTCGGAGAGGAAGACCTGCAGAATCCTTACAAAGATGCCCCCAGGTGCCCATTCACCAAAAGAATCATAGAATTCGCAGGTCCGAAACATGAGCTGCCCAAAAACATCAAACTCTATGACGGTTCCACAGACCCAGACGATCACATCACTCGGTTTTCAGGAGCATCTAACCACGGAGGATAGCAAATGCCAGTGTGGTTTTGGATGTTTCAGTAGACTTTAGACGGGTCGGCTAGGGGTTGGTTTGACCGCCTGCCCAACGGCAGTATAGACAGCTGGGAGGCACTCCGAGAGCAGTTCCTCTTTAGGTTTGCCCTTCGAAAGAAATGTCTGAAGGATCCGATTGAAATTACCAAGATCATACAAAAAGATAATGAAACTTTGCTGGAGTTCAAGGAAAGATGGACGGACGAGGCTAGCTACATCCCGGGAGTGTCGGAGGTCATGCAAATATCCTCCTTCATAAACGGAAGTAAGTGCTCGGAATTGGCAAAGCGTTTTTCGGATAGGATCCCCAAAACCGTAACAGAAATGATGGTAAGAGTGGATGATTTCGTGCGCTCCGAAGAGGCTTACAACACCACAGAGCTTCCCCGAGGAGAATCATATAGGAGGTCATATGCGGCCGTTCAGAATCAGGATCGATCACCCCGGGTTCTAAACTATTCAGACAGACGAAGAGGAGACCAGAGGGTAGATCACAAACCCCGCAACCAGTACACCCCTTACTACTCGGCAAGGACTGATGGAGCTCATCTAAATGATTACAGGATAGGTAGTTACAGGAATGACACACGCCTCATAGACCTGAGTCTCCTCACAAAACCCCCAAAAGAAATCTTGGCAACCGAACTTCAGATGAAATTATCACCTCCCCCACCTTTAAAGGGAACACCAAGACGGGAAAACCTGGACAAATTCTGTGATTATCATGGCGAAAAAGGTCATCTCACCAATGATTGCTATCACCTCAAGGAGCAGCTGAAGATAGCTTTAGAAACGGGTAAACTAGATGTTAGGTCACTAGTTTTACAAAACAAGCTTACAAGAAAGAAATAGAGAGGCGATTGAACAAGAATCACACACACACATGATATGATAAACACGGTTATGCGTAGAGTATGTAGTGAAAGAAATAACTTGAACGACCAACCTTCAAATGAAGGTTTACAAGAGTATTTATAGGCAAGGAGCTAGGGCAACACTCCCACTCCTTCCCTTTTCCTTATTGGACATGGGCCAAAGCTTATGGGCCTTCTACATAAGCTTGACCTTAAACAAACATAAAGGCCATAATAAACTACCTATTACATATGAGTAACTAACACTTGAATTATGGTTTAGGAGTGATTCCAACAATCTCCCCCTCAAGTGTTGGTGATGAAAAACGGTGAAGGCGCTGATGTAATAGTAGCTTTGACGTCTTCTGACATTCTTCTTTCTTGTGAGAAGAATTGCCTTGATTCGAGCAATCTCCCCAGTGTAGAGAGATGGTTTTCTTTGAACAGTTATGCATTGACGTCATCTTTAACTTTGTTCTTTGATCATTGTTCTTTGTGATGAAAGTGATAGTATGTTGTTGTCTGCATCAAGTCTGCCTCAGGTCTGCTTCGCCGCTACAGTGTCTCCACTTCATTCTTCAACATGCTCACACGCTCTTTGACGTTGGAATTCAGTACTGATGAAGTTCTTTAAGTCTTTAACTTTGTAGATTCTTTGATTTGACGAAGAATCATTCTGACTGTTGTGTTGCTTTTGGATAGAACTTCCATTAGTGATGATGTTGGCGTGAGCATGAGAAGAATCTGCACGATTATCCCGCTCCGGAGCTTCCATAAGAAGAAAACATTTCAAACGGTTAGTAATAAGCGGATTCCGGCACTTACAAGTTTGAACTTCGAGAGTGTTAACAGCATAGTGTGAAAACACAACTCTAATTCTCACAATATCCGTTCCTGAACTGGAGTCCCACAAGTGAGATAACGCGATATACCGAAGTACATCTACAGTTCAGATGAGTCACTGAGGTACACCGAAGCATCACCTCACGACTGTAGACCGTTTGAGACACACTAAGCGTAATCCATGGGGAGTTACCGAAGTGACCTGCTGTCAGGGCTGTTTGATGTTGACCCTGTCAGGAGTTTCCATTCAATCACTGAGGATCACAGATGTGAACCTCTCATAAATGTTCTCGAAAGATTGCTAAGATCTGTGAAGGACTCGATATGAACCACTGATAATCTTATTTGTTGATCAATAAGTGATGAGATGTCAAGTGTACCTAAGAGATCTTTTGATGAATCTCGTGGCTCTAGACTCAATAGTGCGTTTTGGTTTTCCTGAGCGGAGACTAGGGAGAGGGTCTCCTTCTTCAATACCAGCGATCTCTAAGAGAAAGCCAATAGTTTACGTAGGGTTCCCTGTGAGAATGAAACAAGCTTCTTTAGAGAGAAACTTAAGTGGCTAAGAAGGTTTAGTGCATGCGTCACTGGGTCCATGACGACTTTTAATCTTCAATACCGGCGTCACTAAGTGACAATCAGTATCATATGAATTGAACCCGCTGTCTTCCCTAAGTTGAATAATTTGGAGGGCTATTTCTTTTCACCATTTTCTTTGCATTTCTTTTTAATTCTTCAACTCCTTCTTTCTCCGATTCTCATTTTCTCCTTTTTATAATCATACCTAAGGACTTCTAAGTACTAACTATTTGTGATGTCCTTGGGTAGATCCCTCCGGCTCTGGCGGATCATAGGACGGTTGTTCCTAACCTTAGTCACCTTATCACTCCATGACTAACCTATGTTGCCATAAAACTAATTTTCAAGAAAATCTCTCAAAGGGTTTGTAAATGAAAAAACATCTTTGAACCACTGTGAGGGTTTTATCTTTTAGCAGAAATACTCCCCCTCCACATGTGATTTAGAGTTTTGACGGAAATCTGCACTGTGTGGGAAGAGCGCGCACTTTTGAATTGATCAACTCAAGATAGACACTCCCCCGCGAGACACGGTTACGTTGCATAGTTAAAGAGTTACATTGTCAGCTTTTAGGTGACAACTAGCTCTAATAACTACCTTGAAGGTGTAGACAAGCCTCGAAAGGTTGTCATACCCGTCATAGTTCATGTCTACCAAGAGTTTCTCAAATGGTACTTTCTACTCGGACAAGTCCTTTGCGAGACACGTTTACATTACTAGAGAACTAGCTTGAAATTATTACCCGTCCCGGACAAGTCTTTTCGAGTTACTAACAGTTTAGTACCGTCAATTCGTTAGTTAAGTCTATTACACAAAGATTCATTTGCATTTACACAACATATTTCTTATCACATAATTTTCTCCCCCTCAAAAATGGCATATAAAATGTTATTTTTGAAAAGTTGAGAATAAATATGACCATTTCGAGTGTTGCGGGAAGATGACCACTATGAACAATTTGTGAACAAAGTTTTAACTCAAGTACTCCCTCTCAACAAGTGATATAAACGGTTGAGGTTTTGAAAATCATATGGGAAAGTACTTGTTCTTTTGAGCAAAACCTTGAAAAATGAAAGGTTTGATAGGTTTTTCTCAAAGTAAGAAGCTTTCGCTCCTTTTATAAGGATTGTGGCACTGAAGCGTACCACAGGGTCCTTTCTTGACAATTACGGGTTGTACACTGTTATGTGTGCACAAGCCATTCACATATATAAATCACACATCCAAATTTATAATGAAAGAAGCAGTTCAAGGGGTACCAGGAAGTGCAGTGATGTTGCCAGGAGTGCGAACAGGGCGTTGATAGCCGGTGATGTTAATCCTGGGTCGACCCCCAACAAAGCTTTCCAATGTTCTGAACTGATCCCTTCGAAACAACCTTTCATCAATCATTTTGATGATCCTCCTTACATCCCTTCGATCCTGAGAATTCCATCGCTTAGGAGACCCAATCTTTTGATGTATATCCTTCAACCTATAAGCCAATCCGTCCCTAACCATCTTCAAAGTGTGATCCCCAAACTTGTGAAGATCACTACACGCCATTAAGCAATTTCGTTGAAGTTCACTGCGGTAAACGACACCGAATGGTTTGCTGATGAGTGTATATTGTGAGAGCTGGTTGATGTCGGGAAGATCAAGCTGAGGTGGAGTGAAGTTAACACGAGTCTGATATGATTCAACAGCAAGTTGGAGATCTTCTACACGTTCTTTGATGACTATGCTTCTGATGAAGATGAGCAGTGACTTGATGAATTCACGTTGTACTTCAGTTGAAAATTGCCTCATGCGACCCTGTACTTTGGCAAGGTACATGTCTTCAATGTCGTTGAGAGACAAATTCTCAAAGTCACCTTCAGAGAATGCATAATCCCGTTCATCTTGCCTTTTGACCACAATCTTCTTGAGAAAAGTGTAGTCCCATTTGGTCGACATATCAACGTGTTTGATGGCAACGATATCCTTAGTACTGAACACTGCATGTTGAGACTTCTGAACCTGGCAGCTTCGGTAGTAGATTCTTCGGCGTTCCGGCCAATGATGAATCCCGTACATTGCATCTCGGTCGTATGCTTCCACGTTGTTGGAGAACAAGTGATTAGCTCTTTCCTTGATAGCTATGCAGTTTGAGTATATGGCTGCTGGGAATGGAAGTGTCAAAGATGTAGCGTATTTCCTTGATCCATCGCCACCGTGTAGAAGAAATTCCAAGTCTTTGTTGAAGAAATATCTGAATGGAATCCTAGGTTCATCTGGTTGGCCGATCGTTGGTAGTGGTTTAGACCAGTCGGTGTAATATGGAGGGTTGTCCCGTTTGGTGAAGTCGATGTTTGCTTCTGGGTTGAGCCAATCCATGTTGTTAGACATAGCTCTAGCAATGTTTTCAAGGTGATATTCGACCTCGATGGCACTTTCTGAGCTATCTTTCCATAGTTGAAAAGCTACATTCTTGATTCGTCTCAACTCGGATTTCGACATCTTCTTCACATGGAACTTTTCTTGCATAATTTTAGCATGCTCCAATGTATTACCGTCTACCAGATCTTGACCTTCTTCAGGGTAGGGAGTAGAATTGACAAGTGTAGAAAACCATTCAAATTCCTGTGTTGTATCGTCATCTAGCCATGATACGACGTCAGCCATGGGCGCCTTCTTCTTCTTTTGTTTTGGCCTAGATGAGGATTCTGGTTTCTTAACTTGTTTGGGAGAGGTGGGTTGTTGTAGGGGCTCACGGACTTCCTCATCGTTACCACCCGTATACTCAAAGTGATCACCAGTTTTCTGAGTCTCGGGTGGTAATTCAGAAGAATCCTGAGGTTTATCAGTAGAAGATGGAGGAGAGGATCTTTGTTGAGTAGGAGTCCGTTGTGGTGGAGGTTGCATCGAGTACCGAATAGAGGATGATACATCAGACTTCTTTGTGCATTTGGGCTCTTTATCCTTATCCTGATCTTTGTCTTCATCATCTCTTGAACGTTTGGGCCTAACAGCTTCTTCTCGGAATGAGGACCTGAGTTGGTATTCCAGTAGAGCTTTAAACAGTTTAGCTTCGTGTGAGGAAAACGTTGCATAGCGTGTCGACATTTGCGCAACTAGCCGGTTCACCAATTCATCATCTGAGAAGATTGTAGATTCAACTGGATTGATGCTTAAATTCATCGGAGTTGATTTCATGGCTTGTTTGGCTAGATGCAACAGATTTGGATACAGTTGTCTGGTATACATCTGCTTTGTCAGATTCAGAACGACCTCCATAAGGAACTGTTGAGTGTATCCTTTGATCATTTCATCCATTTTTCCTTGAAGATCATCTTTCATGAGCTTCTGGACATACTCCCTTTCCTCTTGCATCTTGTCGAGATCATCATGAATATACTGTATCTGATCAGCATAGAAATTCATCTTCCTTTGGAGGATGTCTTTCTTTCTGACTTGTTTGACAGCATTCCCAATTCGTTTATGAGCATGAGATATCCAAGATCGAGTTGGCTTCTTTACTGATTTGGATGTTGATTTGGTTGATCTTTTAGATGGTGGTGGTGAGGAGTGAGATGATGAATCTGATGAGGAGGAGACATGAGGAGGTTCAGGGTCCTTTGGAGGTGCAGAAGTATCCTCCTTGGAACGAGTTGGACTGTTGAGAAGATAATCATCATAATTTTCTTCGTTATCTTGTCCAGATTTAGCCTTTTCTTCCGTCTGAGTCTTAGCTTCTTCATCAGACTTATCTTTCTTAGTATTATCCTTTTCTGGTTCCTCAATGTTATGATCAGTAGACTCCTTCACAAGCGTTTGTTGTTGCACAAGAGTGGTGGCACCAGATCCCTTATCGGGTCGATTAATCGCATCAGGATTTGGTGAAGAGTGGGCAGCACCACTTGATCCTCCGGGGCCACCCATTTGATCTTTTGCAAATTCTTCAGCTTTTTGAAGGTGTCTAACGAATTTAAACTTCTTCCTGTAGGATTTATCCAGTTGCTCTTCATCACTTTTTGAGATTTCTTCATATGGCACAAGTACAGGAGTCTTTCCTTTTCCTAGGTCAGCTGGAGGAATGGGAGGTTTAGATACCGTTGTGGTTTCATCTTTAGCAGTTTCAGAGTACGTAATCTCTTCTTCTGATTCAGTACCTTCTGAGTCCTCGTCAATTAGCTTTCTCTGCGGTTCAGGTTTAAGTAAGGGAATGGGAATAGCTTCTTTAGAAGGAACAGTCCTTTTACGAGGAGGATTCCTCTTGGGAAACTTCCTATGACTTTCAGTACTTGCAGCACTTCCTGTACTGCCTCTTCTGGTTCTCCTTATAGGTGTTCTAGAAGACTTGTCATCGAGATGACCAACTTTGCTTTCTTTTACTACAACTAGATACCTTTTGTATGTCTCGAGCCTTTTGATTTCTTTAGACAGAAGGTGATCAGGTAATACAGCACCATGTTTCTTTGTAGACGATTCCTTGATTCTGACTGATAGGGTAGGCTCAGTCAACATATCATGATTGTCTTGGTCATTGAGCCTTTGTTGAATATCGGGATGAAGTCCAAGTGCTCTCTGGATCAACAATTTTATGTATCTGACATAGGGAATCTTTGAGCCAAGTTTCTTGTGAAATGACATCATGTCTTCCCATAACAGTGCTTCAATTTCGATGTCCTTTTTGTTGATTAATGACCAGAAAATTTGTAGTTCCATGAGCTTGGGATGCTCATATCCACTATCACGACCAGAGACCGATTTGGTGATGATGATGTAGAGGGTTCTCCACGGTTGAGGAATGTTCTTAAGCTCCACATGAGAATGCTTAGAGATAGTTCCTGAAGCTTCATCATAGCCAATATCAATCAGGAATTGAAGAACTATCTCCTCAGTAGGTGTGGCAAAGAATTCGGTTGCCTCGATTTCAGGAATGAGAATAACAGCCCGTAAGTCTGCATGAGTGATGGTGACTTGTTTGTGATTGAGCGTCACTGTCACTGCACTTTGACCTGTGATCCTTTGCATCGGATTCCAGAATTGTTGCATGTAGATTTCCGGTACTGTAGCAGAGTGTGAGAGCATGTTCTGGTAGGGATGATTCTTTAGAATATCCACAACAATGAGACAAGAAGATTCTGAGCATGTGAGGGTTTCAAAGTCAACCCTAAGGTTGTTCTTTCCAATCTTTCTAGGATAGCCATTAGGGAAGATGTCAGCAATTGTGAGAACTTCTGGTGCATCCACATTCATTTGAGCAGCCATGTCGTGATCTGAAATAACATTAGCCAAAAGAACCAACATATCGAAAGACATAATGTTAGTCAACAGAAGGTTTTATTGTCTAATTATTGAATGTACAGTGTTAAAGATTGTTACGAGTCCAAAGTCACTTGTTTGTTCAATAGTCCAATGTCGTCGTGATAAGTTTCGTGAGTTAGTTAACTTTAAGTTTTAAAGTTTATGTTATCACATATTTAACACAACATATTAAACGATTAAGTTTATTAGTGACATTATTGGTTTCGTGACGATATGATTTGTTTATTAACAAGTTTGTGCACGTAACAATTCACAATGAAGGTCTATCAAGGCTTAGGCGTAGATTTGGCAAAGTTACGCGTAAACAGAAGTGATATACGTGTAGACGAAAGCTTATGCGTAGGATCCTAACTTACGCGTAAGAAATGTTACGCGTAGGAAACGGGGACCTTATGCGTAGGGCTTACGCGTAGGCGTATAAAGACCTTACGCGTAAGGCTTACTCGTAAGAGTAGACCTTATGCGTAGTGGTCACTGTTTACGCATATCCTTCACAGGATACGCGTAGTCCCATTGTAGAACCTTATGCGTAGTAGTTACGCGTAGGATTTCTCTTACGCATAACTGCCTACGCGTAAGGTGATCCTTATGCGTAGAGTAACAATCGACCTTGATTCTGAATTTTACGAGTAGCAAGCCTGAAATAAAACCATCATATCATCAATCTTAACATGTATAGTCATGTTAAAACAGATTATGGCATGAAACATATTACACAGTTTACGCGTAGAAACACATACGCGTAAGTCAAAAACCCTAATAGTTCAAGAATTACGCATAACAATTCTAACCATGGAATTTGCACCAAACTTTTTCTGGTAGGTCTTAGGTGTTGTGAGAGTCTATAAACCAAGTTTTAACACCCAATTCTCAGTGAATCAAAAATACCCAAACTCAAGAACATTAAACCCTAATTTCTAATTCTGACTTAATTAGTGTTTATGGGTTGTTATAGGGCCTGGATATCATCAATTTAACATAATATAAACATCACACAACAATATTTTTGACCAAAACCCTTCACATTTGAAAACGCCCAATTCGACTCAAGAACCCTAATTTTGAAAAACCATCATTTTGTGTTTCTGGGTGGATTCAGAGGGTAACAATAGTATCCTTGATGTTAAAGAACCGTTTTGACCCATTTATCTTAACCTCAAACACATAAGTATGATCATGTGTCCTTACGCGTATGCTTATAACACAAAATCAACCATACACGTATTTTTAACCGTTGGATTCGTTTGAAAATCAAAACCAATGTTTAGAAACGTGTTACAAACGCAAAAACACTTACAGATTTATGATCAAAAATTCGGATTTCTTGAATGAATTCTATGCATAGGATTAGTTGGTTAGGAGTAATAAATGTGAAGTAAAATGTTAGGTGGAGAGTGTTTTTATTAAAATGACTTTAACATTTTGACAGTTTTGGTCCCTCCACCTTTTCCTTTTTCATACAAAGCCATTTAACTTCCATTTTGGTTACCAAACAAAAATTGTTAAGAAAGAAACTTGACGACACTCCCCCTCGACTTAGGTAAATAATGAAAGGTTATAAATTTTAGTCCGAGGAGTGTCATTTAACCAGAAAAATTTACCACCATTGATAAAAGAAACAACCGAGATATGATAGCATGCAAGTACACAGATGTTTTGAAACAGTTAAGTGATAATTTTCTCCCCCTCAACACTTGATCGGAAAAATACTGAATTTTGAAAGATTATAGTGTTGATGGAAGAGATGTACTTGCTATGTTGAAAGAAAATTGATTAGAAGAATATTTTTGTTTTTTTATCAGGTTTTATATTTTTGTATTTTGTTTTTGAAAAATTATTTACAAAAGATATTTTGGTGTTTGACAGGTTTTTAAGACTGTTTTAGGAGGTCATCCAATTCCTCTTGAGTCAAACACCTCATACCAATCCGGTGGAACAACTCATTAAACCTAGCGGGAGGCAAGGCTTTGGTGAGTAGATCTGCCAATTGGTATTCTGTACCCACGAAGTATAATTCAACAGTACCCTGTTCCACGTGGTCCTTGATAAAATGATAACGAAGATCGATGTGCTTTGATTTCGAGTGCTGAACTGAGTTGCACGAGATCGCAATAGCACTCCGATTGTCGCAGTACATCGGGATTCTGTCAAATACGTAACCATAGTCTTTGAGTTGTGTTCTCATCCAGATGACTTGAGCACAATACGCGGATATGGCTACATATTCTGCTTCGGTTGATGACATCGATGTACAATCCTGCTTCTTTGATTGCCAAGACACCAGTTTATCACCAAGAAATTGTAGTGCTCCTGAAGTACTTTTCCTTGAGTCTAAGCATCCTGCGTGGTCAGCGTCTGAAAAAGCGATTAGTTCAAAACCAGAATCCTTCGGATACCAGATTCCCAAGTTAATGGTTCCCTTGATGTATCGTAGGATTCTTTTAGCCTCAGAGAGGTGGGTTTCAGTTGGTCGCGACTGATAACGGGAGCATAGATAAACGTCAAAGACAATATCAGGTCTGCTAGCTGTTAGATACATGAGAGACCCAATAATACTTCGGTATTTGGTAGGGTCCACTAATTTCCCATGTAAATCAGCGTCTAGCTTCTTGGTATAAGTCATTGGTGTGGCATAAGTATAACAGGTTTTCATTCCACATTTGTTTAACAATTCAAGGGCATATTTGGACTGACTCAAGAAAATACCACGGGGAGATTGATGAACTTGCAGTCCTAGAAAGAACGTAAGTTCACCCATCATGGACATTTCAAAATTTTTCTTCATTAGTTTTGCAAAAGCGATTGAAAACTTTTTATGTGTAGACCCAAAAATGATGTCATCCACGTAAATTTGAACAATTAAGATATGTGCCTCGTGATATTGTATAAAAAGAGTTGGGTCAACCGAACCTTTGGTGAAATTATTAGCAATGAGGAAAGATGATAGTTTATCGTACCATGCCCGAGGGGCTTGTTTGAGACCATAAAGGGCTTTGTTCAGTTTGTAGACATGGTTTGGGAACTCAGGATCAACGAATCCTTCGGGTTAGCTGACATAAACCGTTTCTTTCAGTTGTCCGTTGAGAAACGCAGTTTTGACATCCATTTGAAAGACCGTCATATTCATATGAGCCGCGAATGTGAGAAATATCCGAACAGCCTCAAGACGAGCAACCGGAGCAAAAGATTCTTCAAAGTCTATTCCCTCTTCCTGATGATAACCCTTAGCAACTAGACGTGACTTGTTTCGGATGACGTTCCCTTAGCATCCAATTTGTTTTTCCAAATCCATTTGAGACCAATGACGTAGACCCCTGTTGGTCTTTCAACCAGTTCCCATACTTCAAGACGTTTGAATTGGTTGAGTTCTTCTTGCATGGATTCAATCCAGTTGTCTTTTGTCATTGCGTCTTTAATGTTTTTAGGCTCAGATTGGCAGACAGTGAGTGCATAAATGCAATGTTCACCATCTGTGTGAAGACGTTGTCTTGTAACGACAGGTTGATTAGGGTTGCCAATAATATTTGCCAGAGGATGGTATTTTGTCCATCGATGTGTAGAGGGTTGATGTTGGTATACATTGTGCAGATTCTGAGGATTCAAATGGTTTGTTGATGATTCCGCGACATCAGGTGCAGCAGTGTCATTAGCAAACGGGTTAAAGAACGCATTTGGATCAAAATCTGCAGGTGGGGGTACTTCATTCAGAATATCATCAGCTGGTTCATCATTGTTGGAAGCGGTGTGTTCAACTGTTGTGGTGGAGTCAACTGGTGGTGCTTCTTTAACAGTAGTTGTTGTAGCAGGTGTATCAGGTATAGGAATATTATCAGGTTGAGCAGCGGAAACACCTGGAGCACGTTCATCAATATCGTCACTGAACAGAGGAGCAAATAACCTTTCCATTTGTTGACGAGTTAGATGGGGGCTTTGTTCAGCTGATGATGGGGGTTGAGGGAAGTTTAAACGGTTGTGACCGGGTTCTAAGCTGTTATACTCAGAAGCCATTTCCGTAAGTTCATCAAAATGAGCATGAATCGTTTCCATCACCTGTTTTGTACGACGATTCCAGATCCGGTTACCTTTAGAATTCTCACAATATCCAATAAAGACTCCAATGTCGGCTTTGGCTTTGAGCTTTCCAAAATCATCACGATCATTATTCGGATAGCAAAGGGATCCAAATACATGAAAGTGTTTGAGATTCGGTTTATGGTTGTGGACAAGCTCGAAAGGTGTTTTGTTGTGGCGTTTTGTGATCATAGAACAGTTTTGAGTATAGCATGCAGTAGATACAGCTTCTGCCCACAAGTAATCTGGAAGTTTAGCATTGATTAACATTGTTCTTGCAGCTTCCACTAACGTTCGGTTTCGTCTTTCAACAACTCCGTTTTGTTCGGGTGTACGTGCAATAGATGTTTGATGCTGAATTCCCACTTTCTCATAAAAGTCACGAAGGGTATGATTAACAAATTCAGTTCCTTTGTCTGTTCTTATTTGTCTGACGGTGTTTCGGAGCTGAACCTGTATTTTTGTGAGAAAGGTGATGATCATCTGTGGATCTTGGTCTTTGCTTCGAAGAAAGTAGACCCAAGTCCATCGTGAGTAGTCATCAACAATTACTAAGATGTAGCGTTTGCCATTGATTGTTTGCACACGCATCGGGCCACACAAATCCATGTGAAGAAGATGAAGCACATGCTGAGAGCTGTGTTCCACCTTTGAAGGAAAATGAGCACGAGTGCTTTTTCCTTGTTCACAAGCTGAGCAAAGGTGATCTTTTGAATACCGGAATCGTGGGAGACCTTCAACTAGTTTGTGTCGAGCAAGGTTGGTGATGGTTTGAAAGTTTAGATGTGAGAGACGACGGTGCCATAGTGTTAGGTCACAAGTTTTACAACACAAGCTTATAAGAGAAGAGATGAAGGCGGATGAACAAGCTAAACACACATACACGCATAAACAATGATACGGTTAAGAATAAGAGTGAATGAGAGAATAACTTGAACAACCAACCCTCAAATGAGGGTTTACAATAGTTTATATAGGCAAGGAGCTAGGGCAACACTCCCTCTCCTTCCCTATTCCTTATTGGGCTTGGGCCTCAGCTTATGGGCCTTCTACATAAGCTGGACCTTAAACAAACATAAAGGCCATAATAAAGCTACCTATTACATATGAAATATAAATACTTGAAATACTGTTTAGGAGTGATTCCAACAATCTCCCCCTCAAGTATATATGAATAACGGTGAAGGCGTTGATGTAATAGTAGCTGTGACGTCTTCTGACATTCTTCTTTCTTGTGAGAGGAATTGCCTTGGTTCGAACAATCTCTCCAGTGTAGAGAGATAGTTATCTTTGTGCGGTTTTGCTTTGACGTCATCATTAACTTTGTTCTTTGATTTATTGTTCTTTGTGGTGAAGGTGATAGTATGTTGTTGTCTGCATCAGTCTGCCTCAGGTCTGCTTCGCTGCTCCAGTGTCTCCACGTCATTCTTCAACATGCTCACACGCTCTTAGACGGTGAAAATCAAAACTGATGAAGTTCTTTAAGTCTTTAACTTTGTAGATTCTTTGGTTTGACGAAGAATCATTCTGACTGTTGTGTTGCATTTGAATAGAACTTCCA
>BPTQ01000004.1:58267114-58387490 GCA_019973895.1 Chrysanthemum seticuspe | reverse complement strand
TTGGATAGTTTGGAAAGTAGAAAGTTCCAAAACGAGTTTTTCTGTTCATGAAGGGGTATACTAAAATTTTGGAGGTGGCAAATATAGTGATTAACTCCCCCTCATAAACTAATTTTGAAACAAGTGTTTTACAAGTGTCACCAGTGAGGAGGGCGTTGTGAGTTTTACCAGTATAAATAAGAGTTTTACAAAGTTTTTATTGTAGAATATACGGTAAAAACTCCCCCTCTTTTAAACACACTATCCTTTATACAACACGACTTACGTTTACTTAGGCACATGGAGTCTGAATTGGTTGCTTAACTGCCATGTTTTGACAGATATTGAGCTTTTCTGAACAGGACCTGCCCATTATTAAAGTTCGATCAAGCGATCACTACATTTGCACAGAGCGTTTCCTGAGCAGAATCATCTTCCATGGTAAGCTCTTCGAGAACTATCTGTACTTGAGACTGTTCATGTCTATCAAGAGCTTCTCGAATGGTACCTTCTACTAAGACGAGTCCTTTGCGAGACACGTTTACATCACTAGCGAACTAGCTTGAAATTATTACCCGTCCAGGACAAGTCTTTTCGAGTTATAGACAGTTTTGTACCGTCAATTCGTTGGTTAAGTCTGAGGTACACGGATTCATTTGCATTCAGCACAACATATTTCCTATCACACAAATTTTCTCCCCCTCAAAAATGGCATATAAGATGTTATTTTTGAAACATTTTGAGAATAAATATGACCATTTTGAGTGTTGCGGGAGGAGTGACCACTGTGAACATTTTGTGAACAAAGTTTTAATCAAATACTCCCCCTCAATTAGTGATATAAACGGTGGAGGTTTTAAAATCATATGGGGAAGTACTTGTCTTTTTGAGCAAAACCTTGAAAGATGAAAGGTTTGATAGGTTTTACTCAAAAATAAGAAGCTTTCGCTCCTTTTATAAGGATTGTGGCACTGAGGCGTACCACAGGGTCCTTTCTTGACACTTACGGGTTGTACACTGTTATGTGTGCACAAGCCATCCACATATATAAACATTCATCCAAAATCATATGAAGGAAATAATTCAAGGGGTACCAGGAAGTGCAGTGATGTTCCCGGGAGTGCACACAGGACGTTGAAAGCCGGTGATGTTTCTCCTGGGTCGACCACCAACATAGCTCTCCAAGCGTCTGAACTGATCCCTTCTGAACAACCGTTCATCAATCATGGTGATGATCCTTCTCACATCCCTTCTATCCTGAGAGTTCCAGCGCTTAGGATTCCCAACTTTCATGCGTATATCCTTCAATCTGTACGCCAATCCATCCCTAACCAACTTCAATGTATGATCCCCAAATTTGTGGAGCTCACTACACGCCATTAAGCAGTTTCTTCGAAGTTCACTGCGGTAAACAACGCCGAAAGGTTTGCTGATGAGCGTGAGTTGTTTAAGCTGGTTGATGTCGGGAAGATCAAGCTGTGGTGGAGTGAAGTTTACCCGTTTCTGATATGATTCAACAGCCATCTGGATATCTTCGACACGTTCTTTGATCACGATGCGTCTAATGAAGATGAGAACTGACTTGATAAATTCACGTTGAACGTCAGTCGAGAATTGTCTCATACGACCCTGTACTTTGGCAAGATACATGTCTTCGATGTCGTTGAGTGACAAGTTCTCAAAGTCAGCTTCGGAGAATCCATAGTCCTGTTCATCTTGTCGTTTGACTATGATATTCTTTAAGAATGTGTAGTCCCACTTAGACTTGAGATCAATGTGTTTGATGGCCACGATGTCCTTAGAGCTGTACACTGCATGTTGAGACTTCTGAACCAGGCAGCTTCTGTAGTAGATTCTTCGGCGTTCAGGCCAATGATGAATCCCATACAATGCATCTTGGTCGTATGCTTGCACATTGTCAGAAAACAAGTGAGTTGCACGTTCCTCGATAGCTATGCAGTTTGAGTAGATGGCCGCTGGGATTGGAAGAGTCAATGATGTAGTGTATTTTCTCGAACCATAGCCACCATGGAGAAGAAATTCCAGGTCTTTGTTGAAGAAATATCGGAAGGGAATCCTTGGTTCGTCTGGTTGGCCAATGGTTGGTAGAGGTTTGGTCCAATCGGTGTAGTATGGAGGGTTGTCCCTTTGTGTGAAGTCGATGTTTGCTTCCGGATTGAGCCAATCCATGTTGTTAGACATAGCTCGAGCGATGTTCTCAAGATGATATTCGACCTTGAGGGCACTTTCAGAGCTGTCTTTCCATAGTTGAAAGGCTTCATTCTTGATTCGCTTCAATTCAGATTTCGTCATCTTCTTCACATGGAACTTTTCTTGCAACAGTTTTGCATGCTCCAATGTTGAACCATCTACCAATTCTTGGCCTTCATCAGGGTAGGGAGTTTGATTGACAAGTGTGGAGAACCATTCATACTCTTCGGTTTTATCGTCATCTAGCCATGTTACGACTCCAGGTTGAGTCGTCTTCGTCTTCTTTTTGGAAGGCCGAGATGATGATACTGGTTTCTGCACTTGTTTGGGTGAGGTGGGTTGTTGTCGGGGCTCAAGGACCTCTTCATCGTCACCACCCGTATACTCAAAGTGATCACCTGTTTTATGAGTCAGGGGTGGTGACTCGGAATCGTCCCGAGGTTTATCAGTAGAAGACCGAGGTGATGGAGACTTATGTTGAGAAGAAGTCCGATGTGGAGGAGGTGGCATAGATGTAGATTGACCAGACTGCTTCTGACGTTTAGGTGCAGAGTCCTTATCCTTATCATCGTCATCTCTTGGCCGTTTGGGTTGATCGGCTGACTCCTTGCATGATGAGCTGAGTTGAAAAGCAAGTAGACCTTCAAAAAATTTAGCTTCTTCCGAAGTAAACGTTCCAGATCGCTTTGACATTTGCATCACTAGTTTAGCGATTAACTCAGATTCAGAGAGGTCAGCTTCTTTGGCCATTGTATGTTTAACCAATGCGACGATGTTAGGGGTGAGTTGTCTGGAGAATATTTCTCTAGTCACACCGGGGACAGTGTCGAGAAGAAACTTGTGGGTTTGATCTCTTGCTGACTTCTCCAGTTCCTTTTGGACTTTAGGAACGATATCCTGAAGGTACTTTTGAGTGTAACCTTCAATCATTTCATTCAGTTCCTCTTTTTGATGACTCTTCATGAACTTCTGAACAAATTCCCTTTCTTTTTCCATCTTGTCTTTCTCATCATTCAAGTACTGAATTTGGTCAGCAAACCAATTCATTTTTCTGTAAAGTATGTCCTTCTTTCTGACTTGTTGGACAGCTTTCACAATCTTTTGATGAGTCTGAGAAATCCAAGATTTAGGTGGTTTCTTCACGGATTTGGATGATGATCTGGTTGACTTCGTTGATGGTGGTGGTGATGAATGAGATGAAGAGTCCGATGATGAGGAGACATGAGGAGACTTCATGTTCTTAGGAGTTTCTGAGGTTTTCTCCTTTGAGTGTGTTGGACTGTCTAGAAGAAACTTTGTATAATCATCCTCGTCATCCTTAGACTTTTCTTTCTCAGTTATCTGTTTCTCAAAATCATAGACAATAGTGTCCTCCGTAGGCTGTTGTTGTTGCAGAAGAGTGGTGGCACCAGCTCCCTTATCGGGTTGATTAACCGCATCAGGAGATGGTTTAGAGTGGGCAGCTCCACTTGATCCTCCAGGGCCACCCATTTGATCTTTAGCAAATTCTTCGGCCTTGTGAAGGTGTCTGACTTTGTGAAGCTTCTTCCTGTATGCATGATCAAATTGCTCTTCTTCATCTTCAGAGCTTTCATCCTGAGAAACAAGTGCAGTAGTCTTCTCTTTTCCTTTAATAGTTTGAGGACTTGGAGGTTTTGGTACTGAGGGATCTTCATCCTTTGCAGTTTCAGAGAATGTGATCTCTTCATCTGTGTTAGTAGCCTCAGAATCCTCGTCCCTGAGTTGTCTTTGCGGTTCAAGTGAAAGGATCGGAGTGGCTTCCAGAGAAGGAACTTTCTTCTTAGGAGTGGGTTTCCTCTTTGGAATGGGTTTCTTCTTAGGAACATTCCTTTGACTATCTGTACTTGTGACACTTCCTGCACTTCCTCTTCTGGTTCTCCTGACAGGTGTTCCAGAAGATTTTTCGTCAAGATGACCAACTTTGCCTTGTTTGACTGCTTCCAGATATCTCTTGTACGTTTCGAGCTTTCTGACATCTTCAGTTAGAAGGAAATCTGGCAGCACAGCACCTTGTTTCTTTGTGGACGTTTCCTTGATTCTGACAGAGAGAATAGGTTCCGTCAACATGTCGTGATTGTCGGGGTCATTGAGCCTTTTGGGAATATCAGGATGAAGTCCAAGAGCTCTTTGTATCAACAGTTTGGTATATCTGATGTAGGGAATCTTTGAGCTAAGTTTGTTGAGAAATGACATCATGTCATCCCAAATCAGAGCTTCAATAGCGATGTGTTTCATGTTGACGAATGCCCAAAATATTTGCAGTTCTATGAGCTTAGGATGCTCATAGCCGCTATCACGACCAGAAACAGACTTGGTGATGATCATGTAGAGTGTTCTCCAGGGTTGAGGAATACTCTTAAGCTCTACATGAGAGTGCTTGGTGATTACTCCTGTAGCCTCGTCATAACCGATATCGATTAAGAATTGGAGAGTTAACTCTTCAGCAGGTGTGGCATAAAGTTTGGTTGGATTGACTTCAGGAATAAGGAGAGCAGCCCTTAAGTCTGCAGGTGTAATGGTGACTTGTTTGTGGTTCAGAGTCACCGTCACAGCAGTCCTTCCTTTGACCCGTTCCATAGTGTTCCAGAACTGTTGGATGTAGATCTCAGGAATGGTTGCAGAGTGAGTAAGCATGTTCTGATACGGATGAGTCCTCAGAATATCGATAGCAATAAGACATGAAGATTCAGAGCAAGTAAGGGTGTCAAAGTCAACACGGAGGTTATTCTTTCCTATCTTCATTGGATAGCCATGAGGGTAGATGTCAGCAATGGAGAGAACATTTGGTGCATCCATGTCGTGATCTGAAATAATATTAGCCAAAAGAACCAACATATCGAAAGACATAATGTTAGTCAACAGAAGGTCTTATTGTCTAGTTATTTAATGTACAACGTCAATGATTGTTACGAGTCCTAAGTCACTTGTATGTCCAATAGTCTAATGACGTCGTGAAATGTTTCGTGAGTTAGTTAACTTTAAGTTTTAAAGCTTATGTTATCACTTATTGTTCACAACATATCAAACGTTTTGGTTTATTAGTGACATTATTGGATTCGTGACGTTATGATAAGTTTATTAACAAGTTTTGTACACGTAACAATTCATAATGAAGGTCAAAAATGGCTTAAGCGTAGGATTGACAAAGTTACGCGTAAACAGTCGTGACATAAGCGTAGGCGAAAGCTTATGCGTAGGATCCTTTCTTATGCGTAAGAAATGTTACGCGTAGGAAAAAGGGGACCTTACGCGTAGAGCTTACGCGTAGGCGTATAAAAACCTTACGCGTAAGGCTTACTCGTAAGAGTAGACCTTATGCGTAGAGGTCACTGTTTACGCATATCCTTCACAGGATACGCGTAGTCCCACTGTAGAACCTTACGCGTAATAGTTATGCGTAGGTTTTATTTTACACATAACATCACTACGCGTAGGGTAATCCTTATGCGTAGAGAGTCTTATGACCTTGATTCTGAGTGTTTAAGCGTAGCAAAGCCTGAAATAAATTCATCAACTCATCAATGTTCACACAAGACAACAATTATCACAGATAACAACATCCTAGTCCATGTTAACAGTTACGCGTAGAATCACATACGCGTAGTCTAAACCCTAAACTTACGCGTATGAGATTTAGCCATGGGATGAACATCATATTGATTCTGGTAGTTCTAAGAAGTCCATAAAGTAGTTTTATCCAAGTTTTAACATCAAATAAGCCTTGAATCAAAAATACCCAATTTATATGAACTTGAACCCTAATTTTCGAATTAAGTATCATAGTTGTTTCTGGGTTTACATGTGTTCTATTGAACTTGAAAACAACCTTATATGACTATCTTTTATACCAAAAACCTTCACATTTGAAAAGACCCAATTCTACGCATAAACCCTAAATCTCAAATACACTCAATTCGTGTGTATAGGTGCGTTTTGATGTTTAGAAAAGTATTATAGATGATATTAAATCATTTTGACACAATCCTTTTTAACTTCAAACACATAAACAAGATTATGTGTTCATACGCATACGCGTAGAACACAAAATCACCCATAGGTTAAAATCAAGCCGTTAACTTTCAAAATGGTTTAAAACCATTGTTTGTAATCTTGTTATGAACACACAAACACTTACAAAATGAAGATCTGAGACACGCAATTCTTGAATGATTTTAGGCGTAGGATTTGAAGGTTTTTAGCAATAAATGTGGTTAGAATGGTAGGTGGGGTATTTTATTGAAAAATACTTTCGGATTATGACAGTTTCAGTCCCTCCACCTTTTCCTTTTTCAACCAAAGCCTTTTAACTTCCATTTAGGTTACCAAATAAATATTTTTGAGAAAGAATCATGACGACACTCCCCCTCGGCTTGATAAATTTAAACGGTTTAAGAATTTTAGTCCGAGGAGTGTCATTGAGCCAGAAAGTCCACCATCATTTGTATAACGAAACAACCGAGATGTGATAACATGCAAGTACACTTATGTTTTGAAACGGTTAAGCGATAAATTTCTCCCCCTCAACAATTGATCGGAAAAATACTGAATTTTGAAAGATAAAAGTGTTGACGGAAGAAATGTACTTGCCATGTTTAAAGAAAATAGATGAGGAGAATATTTTTGGTGTTTTATCAGGTTTTATATTTTTGTATTTTGTTTTTGAAAGATTTTATTTATTTACAAAAGATGTTTTGGTGTTTGACAGGTTTTTTAAGACGGTTTTAAGAGGTCATTCAGTTCCTCTTGAGTCAAACACCTCATACCAATTCGGTGGATCAACTCATTAAACCTAACGGGAGGCAAGGCTTTGGTGAGCAGATCTGCCAATTGGTATTCAGTACCCACAAAGTATAATTCAACGGTACCCTGTTCCACATGATCCTTGATGAAATGATAGCGTAGATCGATGTGCTTTGATTTCGAGTGCTGAACTGAGTTGCACGAGATTGCAATGGCACTCCGATTGTCGCAGTACATTGGGATTCTGTCAAATACATAACCATAGTCTTTGAGTTGTGTTCTCATCCAAATGACTTGAGCACAACACGCGGACATAGCTACATATTCTGCTTCAGTTGATGACAGTGATGTACAATCCTGCTTCTTTGATTGCCAAGACACCAGTTTATCACCGAGAAATTGTAGTGCTCCTGAAGTACTTTTCCTTGAGTCTAGGCATCCTGCGTGATCAGCGTCTGAAAAAGCGATTAGTTCAAAACCAGAATCCTTCGGATACCAGATCCCCAAATTAATGGTTCCCTTGATGTATCGGAGGATTCTTTTAGCCTCAGAGAGGTGGGTTTCAGTTGGTCGCGACTGATAACGGGAGCATAGATAAACGGCAAAGACAATGTCAGGTCTGCTAGCTGTTAGATACATGAGAGACCCAATAATACTTCTGTATTTGGTAGGGTCAACCAATTTCCCATGTAAATCAGCATCTAATTTCTTGGTATGAGCCATTGGTGTGGCATAAGTATCACAGGTATTCATTCCAAATTTGTTTAACAATTCAAGGGCATATTTGGACTGACTCAAGAAAATACCACGGGGTGATTGATGAACTTGCAGTCCTAGAAAGAACGTAAGTTCACCCATCATGGACATTTCAAAATTTTTCTTCATGAGTTTTGCAAAAGCGATTGAAAACTTTTTATGTGTTGACCCAAAAATGATGTCATCCACGTAAATTTGAACAATTAAGATGTGTGCCCCGTGATATTGTATAAAAAGAGTTGGGTCAACCGAGCCTTTGGTGAAATTATTGGCAATGAGGAAAGATGATAGCTTATCGTACCATGCCCGAGGGGCTTGTTTGAGACCATAAAGAGCTTTGTTCAGTTTGTAGACATGGTTCGGGAACTCAGGATCAACGAATCCATCTGGTTGGCTGACATAGACCGTTTCTTTAAGTTGTCCATTTAGAAACGCCGTTTTGACATCCATCTGATAGACCGTCATGTTCATATGAGCCGCGAACGCGAGAAATATCCGAACAGCCTCAAGACGAGCAACTGGAGCAAAAGATTCTTCAAAGTCTATCCCTTCTTCCTGACGATAACCCTTAGCAACTAGCCGTGACTTGTTTCGGATTACATTCCCTTCAGCATCCAATTTGTTTTTCCAAATCCATTTTAGACCAATGACGTAGACCCCTGTTGGTCTTTCAACCAGTTCCCATACTTCAAGACGTTTGAATTGATTGAGTTCTTCTTGCATGGATTCAATCCAGTTGTCTTTTGTCATTGCATCCTTAATGTTTTTAGGTTCAGATTGGCAGACAGTGAGTGCATAAATGCAGTGTTCACCATCTGAGTGAAGACGTTGTCTCGTAACGACTGGTTGATTCGGGTTGCCAATAATGTTAGCCAGAGGATGGTCTTTTGTCCATCTATGTGTAGAGGGTTGATGTTGGTATACATTGTGCAGATTCTGAGGATTCAAATGGTTTTTTGAAGATTCCGCGACATCTGGTGCAGCAGTCTCATTGGCAAACGGGTTGAAGAACGCATTTGGATCAAAATCTGCGGGTGGGGGTACATCATTCAGAATATCATCAGCTGGTTCATCATTGTTGGAAGCGGTGTGTTCAACTGTTGTGTTGGAGTCAATTGGTGTAGGTGCATCTTCAACAGTAGTTGTTGTAGCAGGTGTATCAGGTATAGTAATATTGTTAGGTTGTGCAGCGGAAACAGCGGATACACCAGGAGCACGTTCATCAATATCGTCACAGAACAGAGGAGCAAATAACCTTTCCATTTGTTGACGAGTTAGCTGAGGGCTTTCTTCAGCTGATGATGGGGTTTGAGGGAAGTTTAAACGGTTGTGACCGGGTTCTAAGCTGTTATGCTCAGAAGCCATTTCCGTGAGTTCATCGAAATGAGCATGAATCGTTTCCATAACCTCCTTAGTTCGACGATTCCAGATTCGGAAACCTTTAGAATTGTCACAGTATCCAATAAAGACTCCAATATCAGCTTTTGCTTTGAGCTTTCCAAAATCATCACGATCATTATTCGGATAGCAAAGGGATCCAAATACATGAAAGTGTTTGAGGTTCGGTTTGTAGTTGTGGACAAGCTCAAAAGGTGTTTTGTTGTGGCGTTTTGTGATCATAGAACGGTTTTGAGTATAGCATGCAGTAGATACAGCTTCTGCCCATAAGTAATCTGGAAGTTTAGCATTGATTAACATTGTTCTTGCAGCTTCCACTAACGTTCGGTTTCGTCTTTCAACAACTCCGTTTTGTTCAGGTGTTCGTGCAATAGATGTTTGATGCTGAATTCCCACTTTCTCATAAAATTCACGAAGGGTTTTGTTAACAAATTCAGTTCCTTTGTCTATCCGAATAATCCTGACGGTGTTGCGGAGCTGAACCTGTATTTTTGTGAGAAAGGTGATGATCATTTGTGGAGCTTGGTCTTTGCTACGAAGAAAATAGACCCAAGTCCATCGTGAGTAGTCATCAACAATTACTAAGATGTAGCGTTTGCCATTGATCGTTTGCACGCGCATCGGGCCACACAAATCCATGTGAAGAAGATGAAGCACATGCTGAGAGCTGTGTTCCACCTTTGAAGGAAAATGAGCACGAGTGCTTTTCCCTTGTTCACAGGCTGAGCAAAGGTGATCTTTTGAATACCGGAATCGTGGGAGTCCTTCAACTAGTTTGTGTCGAGCAAGATTGGTGATGGTTTGAAAGTTTAGATGTGAGAGACGACGGTGCCATAGCCAGGATTTTGTAGATGTTGCTTTTGAAAGTAAGCAGATGGGAGAGGAAGCAACCATGTCTTGCATAGAGATAGTGTAGAGACTGGAATTACGCGAGCCAGACATAAGATCGTTTCCTTGTAGATCACGAATGAAACAAGTTTTCTCCCTGAAAGCAACCTCCAAATCTCCATCACAAAATTGACCTACTGAAAACAGATTGTGACCGAGGCCTTCCACATAGTAAACCCTGCTGATTTCGATGTTCCCATTAACATAATCTCCGTAGCCCATGATGGCTGCGAAGTGATCGTTCCCGAATCTGACAGTGCCAATGAACTTTGCAATAAAGTTTGATAACAGTTTAAGATTGCCTGTCATGTGTCGGGAACATCCGCTATCAACAATCCAGAGAATGATCTGTATCACCTGCATTACACACAGACGACACAGATGGAATAGAAGTAGATGTGGAACCCGAAATGTGAGAGGGTTCCGAAGCAGATATGTTAGACATACACACATTTATAATTTTAGGCATCCATTTAAATCCTAGTGTGTTATATATCCATTTCTGCCATCTATAACTACTCTTTGCTTTAGTCTTAGTGAAAGCACTAGATGATACTACATTCTTAGGAGGTGTAGTGGGAGCTACTGTGATAGCAATGGTTGCCTTAGAATCTAAAGAAGGTGGTTTACCAAGCACAGACTTAGAATGATTAGTGGGCTTAGAGGTATTCCGATTCTTAGGATTCCGTAATCTAGAGATTATAGCTTTAGCAACACATTTGTCATGACAATCAGAATTCATACTCTTTTGACAAATATCACAAGGTGCATCAGACTGAATATCAAAGGTACTTAACGGTTTAGCATTCGTTACATCACTATTTCTATTACATTTGCCAGACGCAACATCTATAGTGGAAGTAACTTGAGTTTTATTCAGATTCCTAGGGTGTTCTTCTACTTTAGCATTCCTTATTGATCTTTTCTTAGGTCGCAACTTCCTATTCTTCGATTGAGTGCTCCTAGGCTGTGAAGTGCGGACGTTTGGAAAAGATGCAACTATTCCTGTTTCAGTAGAGGGAAACACATTAGCAACTTGTGATTTGGCAGTGGGAATTCTAGGTTCACGATTACTAAGTGTGACTGGTGCTAATCTCGTAATCACAGTAGGCGGGAGTTGTTCATACTTTCCTAACATTTCCCGTAACTTAGAGATGTTGTGAATCAGATCTTGATTTTCAGAACGAAGATTACCAGCAAAATTCATGACTTCTCTAGTGTGAGCAAGACAGTGATCAAGTTCGTTTGATGCTTCATCTCGAGTCTTTTTGAGTAAATCAAATATGACACCATATTCATGTTTAACTTTTGAAAGTTCTTGTTCATATTTTGAGATTTGACTTTTCAAAGACACGTTTTGATCATCCAGTTTCTCAATTTTAGGATCAGAAGAATGTGCACTCAATTGAGCGATTTTCTTTTGAAAACTAAGTTGATGGTTGTGAATATCTTTTTCACACCATTGAAGACGACGTTTTGCATTGTTAATTTCCGTGTGTAATCGTTTATTTTCAGCTTTTAAAGACTCGATCTGAAGCACATTATCGGTGTTTTCAACAGTAACAACAGTGTCAACAATATCAGCAGAGATATGATCAGATGCATATGGCAACGAATAGAATAGCACAACATTATGGATATCAGCACAGATAACATCTTCCAAGAGTCGATCAACATCTTTTCTCAACAGTTTCTTTTTCCATTTTGTGTTAGTAATAGATGTTTCTGTTTTCTCGAAAACGTTTTTCATTACCCCAAGTTCCTTATGAAAATCCTTTTCCCAGGCAATTGCACAACTTTTCAAGTTTTTAACATTAGGTAAAAGATTTTTCTGAAAAATGTCTCTTTGTTCTCGCGCCAGAGGCGATTGAAAATGTTCAACTTTGATTTCAGATCGATATTCTATCTCATGTTGTAAAATTTTGAGGTCAGCCATGAAAATGTCAAAATATCGAAGAATTTTTCGATTTTCAGGTTGTGAGTTTACTTCGCTAATGGAAGGTAAAGGACCATAAGTTTGTGCAAAGACTGTTTTGGGATTAACAATAGAAGACTCGAGTGTTTTGTTGATAACCCTTGGTGTGTTAGAAGAATCCGTTGGTGTGACGAAAGTGACCGCGTTTTTATAATTAAAAGGTTTGTTGTAAACAACATTTTTTAATTTTGATCGACTCTCGTCTTCTGCATCTAATTCCTCTTGACGATGATATTCAACAACACTCATGACAGTATTATCAATTTTGTATTTTGCACTGGAAACTTCAGGAGTTGGTTTGAATGTTTTTAGTGAAAGCTTTGGTTTGTAATCAGCTAGATTTTTTCCATATCCATTTAGATTAGGTTTTAAGGTAAACTTTTCAATAGCTGTTACTGATTCACCATGTTTGTAAACAACAGTTTTAAACTCTTTAAGTTTGTTTTGCAAACCGAGAATTTCTGCAAGAAGGTCATCTACCCGATTCGTTGAATGCTTTTTGTATGCGGAGAACTGTTTTTGACAATTTAACAACTCAGCCTTAGCATTTTGATTTTCCAAGGTGAGAGCGTTAATTTGCTTTTTATGTTCATGTTTCAGTTGTTCTAATTCGGACAACAAAGCATTCTTCGAGGCGGCTAGATCACGCATCTGTCTCTCTAAATATTTTTCGTTTTGATGAGATTTTGCAAAAGCGGCTTCAAAACCTTTTTCACGGTTTTCTTGAGTTTTGAAAAAGTTGAGTTGCATTTGTAAACATTCAAAATCCTTGGTTAACAGTGCATTTTTACTTTTTAAGGATTGATTTAATGCATAACATTCCTCCATTTTGATTTTATGGTCTTGAATTAACCGAGCAAAATCCGGATGAGGCAACAGATCATCTTGTTCAACGTGAGTCTCAACATGATCATTCTTTAGATCCTCAAGTACGACCACGGAGTCAATTTGATTATCAAAGGAGACCATAAGGTCATCTTGATCGTCAAATGTAACTACAGGGTTAACTTGAAAATCATCAGAAGAAGATGTAGAAGACTCATTTTGAACAGTCTGATCCGTGCCGGATTCAGATATTGGCGGAGATATTAGTTCAGATATGATGATGGTTTGTTCGGGTACCTGAGACAAGCCATCAGTGTCATATACTGGGCCTGTATCACTCATGTGCAGCTCATGCATATTAGCCATCAACATAACAACTGCATTAGCCTGCAAGTCCTCCATATCATCATCTGAGTCTGCATCTGCCATAAAGCTCTGTTCTTTGTTTGTGAGAGATCCACCAGCTTCATCCTTAAGAGCCAAAAGTAAGGCCTCTTTGAAATAAGCACTGCCCCTAGTCCTTGGCTTTGGGCATGCATTAGCCAGGTGTCCCTTCTCATTGCAGTTGTAGCATCGAAGACCATTTAACCGATTATGAGCATTTCCCTGTTCCACCACTTGAGCTCTGTTGTTATTCCTTCCCACAACATTAAACCCTTGACCACCGCCCATCTGACGACCATAATCACGATTCTGAACTTCAACACGTCCATTGTTCACAACAGCTTGAGTCCGTGTGTTAGATGAGGAACGAATACGATTGTTGGATTTGTTGGTGTAACGGCCAAAAGCATTAGCAATCATCACAAATCCTTGTTGCAATGCTTCGAACGGATCTGTTTCCTCAGTAGCTTCACTGACATATGCTTGAGCATTGTTGCTGTATGGAACCAATTGATTTTGTTGAGGTTGAGGTTGTTGCTGTGAAGGTGTGTTGGAAGCAGTTGGTTGAGTTGCTGGTTGAGAGGGATAATTCTGTTGAGCATATAAGGCAAGTTGTTGATTGTCCGGTTGTGATTGTTTAGCAATTTGAGCACGGAGAATCCTTTCCCGATCAACTTCCTTCTCATGAGGCTTCAAGTAATCGTACAACAATCCATAAGTAGAATGATGCATATTCTTCGCTTGACGGAGAAAAATGACATACTTCTCCCATTCTGGACCAAGACTACTCAGGAACTTAGTATTCACTGCAATTCTTGGCATGATGATGTTGTGTTTATCCAAATCATTGATGATGTCTGAAAATCGGTGATGATATGACTCAAGTGTCTCTCCAGGTTCAATCATGAAGTGTTCATAAGCCAAGTAAATTTTGGATTCCAAATCCTCCTGATTGAGTACTGATCCTTCCATAAGAAGACGAATATGATCCCACATTTTTTGTGCAGTCTTTTGAGCATCAACACTACGAAGAATTGGGTTTGGTAATCCTAAGAGGATGTATTCCATTGCAAGTTCATCAGCTTCATAGTGTAGAAGTTCTGTAGGATTTAAGTCTGCAACAGTAGCAATGTTGGTTTGTTCATCTCTTGGTGGAACAGCAGTTGGATCTCCGGGTACAATGACGGTAGGCATCTCAAATGGACCTTCCAAGATAACCTTCTTTAAGAACTTTCCATGTGGCTTCTTCAGATCACATAACCTAAAGAACCTTATCACCCATTGATCGTAGTTTCCTGGAGTGAGCATTGGAGGTCTATCAAGTGATCCAGCTTCATGAATTGATTGTTGGCTGCTTAAAGCTTCACACATCTTAGCAAACCAAGTGGGTTCCTTCATAGTGGTCCGTGATGGATGTTGATTGAAATCAGTTGTGTAGGGTTGAACTTGAATGCTTGGTTGTGGTTGAACCATTTGTGGTTGTGGAATTGCACCAAGTTGTGGAGTATGTTGCTGATTAAATTGTTGTTGATAAATGGCTTGTTGTTGATTATAAGTGTGAGGGAAATAGTTAGAGTATGGTGGTTGAGACATGATGATAAACTTGTGTAGTAAGAATGGATCTTTGTAGTCGAGTGAACCTTTGTTGATGAAGTATCCTTAGGCGTAGAAATGACAATAACCAAGTAGCACTTATGCGTAAAAACACCAAATGTTACGCGTAACAAGAATAGTTACGCGTAGGATTTAGCTTACGCGTAAGCAGGAAAAAAGACTAAAGTTACGCGTAAACAGTAAGTTAGGCGTAGGATTGCCTTATGCGTAGGACTAAGTCTACGCGTAAGATGAATCTTAAGCGTAAGATTTTCTACGCGTAAGCTTTATGCTTAAGCGTAAGATTAGGGTTTTATCCCAAGTGATCTTTTACACTTCACAGTGCAAAAGATATCCAAAGTCGACGTATTTTCAGACTTATCCAAGTAAGAAAACACGGAATAAACCAGAAAATTGAAGATCAAACCAAGGAAAGTCTTACGCGTAATTTTAGGGTTTTGTTACGCGTAAGATTACTCGTAACTTTGATTCTATCCAAATGTGTTTCTAAACCAGTTTTTGTGTGTTGAAATAGCTTCAATAACACCAAAATAACACAAAAGTGTGAAACTTGATGATCCAAAGCACTTAAAACAGTTACGCGTAGGATAACACTTGCGTACAAAAACAAGCTTAAAAACAAGGAAAAACACGTAAAGTTCCAAACTTTTTGCCAAAAACCAATAGTTTAACACCTAATAACGTTGAAAGTACAAGAATCTTGGATTCAAAAGTGTAAAAAATTAGTTTTTAAGCGTACCAAAGATTGTGTTATCTTTACGCGTAATACCCAAAACCAAAACTTCAAAAACAAACGAGTACACCCAACTATTTGGCGATTGATACCACTGTTAGGTCACTAGTTTTACAACACAAGCTTATAGAGAAAGAGATAAGGCGATTGAACAAGTAAACCAAACACACATACACAAGAATACTCGACCGGTTATGCGTAGAGTGTAGTGAAAGAGAATAACTTGAACAACCAACCTTCAAATGAAGGTTATTACAATGTATTTATAGGCAAGGAGCTAGGGCAACACTCCCTCTCCTTCCCTATTCCTTATTGGGCTTGGGCCTCAGCTTATGGGCCTTCTACATAAGCTGGACCTTAAACAAACATAAAGGCCATAATAAAGCTACCTATTACATATGAAATATAAATACTTGAAATACTGTTTAGGAGTGATTCCAACACGACGTAACTCATTCCATGTGTTACGCCGTAACCAGCTATAACTAGAGCATTATTACGGATTTATATAGGTTACGGTGTAACTCTCAACTTAAGTTACGTCGTAACTAGATCTCACCTATAAATACCAGCCCTAAATTATGCATTTCACATCATTCACTCCACACCAAAAAGCAGAGAACGTGAGTAGGGGACTGAAGGCAGATCTTGAGGAGCTTACGGAGCCATCTCCAAGGGAGAAATCACTCCCCACCGTTAAGCATTAGCGATTATCTTTCTTTTTTACTTTCGATTCATGTATTTCAATATGTTAAACATTGAATTGATTGTTTCTTTTAATATGATCGGCTAAGCACCTCTGGTGCGAGCCTAGTTATGATTCCTTAATTGTTATGTTTATGTTTACATTGCTTCCGTATAATTGTTTCTAGTGTATGCATGCATAGTTTATTGGTAGCTACCTTTGTTTTGGTAGTTTTGAAAGGCGATAGCGTCTAGTTGCTTAGGAGAATTGACCAACTGACCCTAATTAGGTAGACTGAGTGGGAAGAGTAAGAATTGACCAACTGACGACCCATCTTCTCTTGTGCGAACTGACCAAATGATCACTTACCGTTTGGATGAACTTAAGAAGTTAGGGATGAGTGTCTAAGATGCTAGCGCTCGGGCACTCATTGTTATGAATCTTGCATGTAGTGGAACTTAATGACTTGGCTTAGGGGACTAAAAACAACTAGGGACTTTCAAGGGTAGTAGCTTGATCCTCGGTGGAAACCTTTGCTGATAGGTTAGGACGAACTGACCAAATGTTTTCCTAGTGACCTAAACCCCCACTTGAAGCAATTGGAAGTAATTAGACGTAAACATAACTTGATAGGATGAGTAACTAGGTTAGCACACTTTACCTCTATTGATCACAACCTTTGCCTTTATTTGCTTTCATTTGTTGTTTTATTAGTTAATCAATCATTTCAACCTTAAACCAAGTAAAACCAGTGACAATTAGACTTAATTAGAATCCGCTCATATAGCTCTTGGGACGACCTCAGTTTTACCGATTACTACACTACACACGATCGGGTACACTGCCCGTTAGTGCATAAGGTAGACCATAGGTAAACGAGACACTTATAAATATTAAAACCTGGTCAGTAAAACCTGCATCAAGTTTTTGGCGCCGCCGCCGGAGAGTTATATTAGGATTTTTTGTTAAGCCTTTCATTCTTGAATTCTTGTTTTCTCACGACTTCTTTTCAAGTTTCTGGTACCATGGAAGTTGTTAACATTGATGACCTCACTCTTAAGGAATATCTGTCATTGACAAGGGAAGAACAAGGGTCGGGGATCGTTAGACCGGTTATTAGGGATGATATTGATTTCGAGATAAGACCGCAATTCATGAGGGAATTAAGAGCAAATCCTTTTTCTGGAAATATTACAGAGGATTCTCACGAACACATTGAAAATGTGGAATATATTACTAGTCTGTTTAATACACCAAGAGTCTCGAAGGATGCGGTTATGCTTAGAGTTTTTCCCATCACGCTTACTGGAGCTGCAAAGAGATGGGTTAATAGATTGCTTGTTGGGGCAATTGATATGTGGGGCCTCCTTAAAAGATACTTCATTTAAAGATATTGTCCACCTTCAAAAGTATCAAGGCAACTCACAGAAATCCATAATTTTAAGCAAGATGACAATGAGACATTGTATCAAGCTTGGGATAGATACAATGATCTGCTTTACAAGTGCCCCACTCATGACCTAAACAACCAGCAAAAGGTCAATATTTTTAATAAAGGGATCAACATTGTTACGAGATAAATGCTGGACTATCAAGGACCAATTCCGGGGATGACACCTACTCTTGCCATTGAAGCCATTCAAAAACTGGCTGATCACTCTCAAAAATGGCATGATGGAGGAAGCCAAAGAAGCCTTGACAGAAATTCTGAAGGTATTGCCGCCATCACAAACAAGCTTGAAAACCTTGGGAGAGACATGAAAAAGCTTCAGGAGAATGTGCGTGCTATTCGAGTAGGATGCGAAACATGTGGAGGAGGCCACTTAGCAAGAGACTGCCCTATGGAGAACAGAAATCCCCAAATCAAAAAGGTTAAGTACGGAAAAGGAAAACCCTTCCATCAAAGTTATGATGAATTATGCTATGAGAAAGACCGGACTTCCTACAAGGAACGAAAACCTTCACTTGAAGAATATATAAATAAATATTTGGAGGAAGACGCCAAGCGACAGGCCGACATGGACAATTTGTTCAAGAATTTTCAAGAAACAAAAGCCACCCTCCTTGCTCGTCATGAGACTTTAGAAAACACCAAAAGGAAATTTGGGATAAGGGCAAATGGAATTCATAAAGACAACTCAATAGATGACGAAAGTGTCTGTAAAGCCATATTTTCCAATAACGGAAAACCTCTCTACACCCCTTTCAGGTACAATGAAGAGGAAGTTGCGTGTCTCTCCAAACAAGCAGTAAGAAAAATGACAATACGATCTTTCAGAAAGAAGAGCAACATCCTGAGGATGAACGTGAAGCAGTAGTGGAAAATGAAGTGAAGTTAAACGCCAGGTGTTTGGTTGTTGTCCTAAATCAGATCCCTCTAAAAGAAAAAGACCCAGGAAGTTTCATTCTCCCTTGCTCTATTAATAATTTGCATAATATTAATTCTTTAGCTGACTTAGGAGCTAGCATAAGTATCATGCCGTTCTCCATGTGCAAAAGACTAAATCTTGGACCTATCAAACCCCTTTGCACGACCATTGAAATGGCAGATAGGACGGTTAGCATACCTAGGGGTAGTTGAGAATGTGCTCATTAAGATTAATAATTTTACTCTTCCTGTCGATTTTGTCATTTTAGACATGGAAGAGGATCTCGACATTCCTCTAATTTTGGGTAGACCTCTTCTGGCCACCGCACGTGCAAAACTTAATGTTTTCAAAAAAATCATAACATTGAAAATCAACGATAGGAAACTTAACCTAAATATGGATGATATAGGAAAATGTCACCCTATCAAAACTGTTTGTGTTATCAAAAAAGGAAAGAATAAAGTTGTTCCCACCACTGTCACACACAAGCACTGTACTTCTAATAGTCACAATATGCAGGAAAAGGAAGTTGAAAGATGCAACAATGGCAGATTACGCCGTAAACACTTCTTTAGGATACGACGTAACAACGATCCAATACTAAAGTTTGAGTCTAAAGGTGATTGGCCCGAAATTCAGAACGTTGATTGTAAGTACTTACCTAAATTAAAATACCATTGGTGCAAGGCTATTCCTGTTGACAATGACAGATGGTATGATCTTTGGGCTTCATGTAACCCCTATGGGGACGTCTGTGACGGTGGCAATGACAAGGAAAGGGTAAAAAACAGTAAGTACATGTGGTCCTCAACTAATGATGGAAGCTGTGGAAAACTAGAAGGGGGGTTGAATAGTTTTACCAATTAAAACTTTGTTTTAAAATATTTAGATCGACTTATGTCAATCCATTTAGATGTGTATGTTGGACATTCATAGATAGATATATAAATGTGTAATGAAATATAAAGAGTAAGAAGCACATAACCACGACACGAGTATTTATAATGGTTCGGCTACAAGGACACCTTCCTTGCCCTACTTCACTCCCCGAGTCACCTACTCGAGAGTTCTTAATCACTACACAACACCAACTCCTTATGGCGGAGAAGCCTTCACAACGTCGCCTACTCTTTTTCCGGTACTAGGCTAACCACCGGGTTCTTTCACAAAGGAGAACCACACCTACCACAACGTCACCTACCCTTTATCCGGTACTAGGCTAAGTACCGAGTTCCATTACAATGGAGGAACTACTACCCAACACTACACAACACCTAACCTCAAAGGAGACCCACTCCTTTTCACAACACCATCATGGATATCAATATCCTTGGAACAAACTATAACTATTTGTATAACGATGCACCTCATCGATTATACGACCTTGGCATCCTTTACTAATGCCACTTGATTTGACTCCTAGGCATCTTTCACTAATGCCCTTGACACGAACGCTTGGCACCTTTCACTAATGCATTCGTCTTGATTCCTTTAGCATTCTTCACTAATGCTTTTAACACGGACGTTAAGCACCTTTCACTAATGCTTTCGTCTTGACTCTTTCCGCATCCTTCACTAATGCCTTGGACACAACACTTCTATGGAGGAAGAAAGAAGTATCAACAAGAGAACCTCGGTAGTCTTGATGATGATGAAGCATGGTAACTCATGGACTTGAGCTTGCTCGACTTCAAGAAGTGGTGATCTCGCCTTTAAGAGGAACCTAGAGAATCACATAAAAACAAAAGACAAACTACATAGAAAGATCCCTTAGGATCTATGGTTAGAAAGTTACAATACTTGGGGAAAGTATGTGTGGGAGTGGCAACCCAAAAGGAAGAAATGGCTCACTATTTATAGAAGAAAAACAACCAATGTTCCATGGATCCCTCACTTGAGGGATCCGTCCAGTGTATTAGTGGGGATTCGTGGGACGCTCCCTTTTGCCCATGGGTTTTGGGTCATAGGTCATGGGTTATGGATCATGGGTATCCAAGTAGATAAAATGTATCTATAAGATGCAATGCATCTAGTCCATGGTTCATGGATTAAAACTATGGGCCATGGATTAAAACCATGGGTCATGGATAGTATCCATATATGACATAAGCATGATGTCATGCAATGGGTTATGGGTCAAGCCCCATGGGTATGGGTTATGGACTTTGGGTTTGTATCCAACTACATTCAATGTATTTGGTCAATGGGTCAAATACTTACGTTTCTACCCAATTGTATTACCCATTATGATACATACTAGTTATGTATATATTTGCCCAATATGTAAACACTAGTTGTTGTACATATGTATTACTAAATCATAAAATCACTTACACTTGTTTTAGTGTTTTATGTGAAAACGTAAGTGTGTTAGAAAACTATTGGCTCAACCCATTTACGTATTTTATTTGTTTCGTTAAAATGATTTTACGTTTGTTATCGACAAAACATTAGAAGATCATAAAATATAAATAAACGTTTTTACGGCTTATTTGTATTAACAGAAGCATTAATTCGAAGCATGGATACAGATCGTTTATGGGGAAATTGACAAGATGCTAAAAGAAGAATTTGGACTAATCTTAGCCGCAATGTTAACCGTGAAACCTTTGTTGATGATGCGATTCATGAAGCAACAAAAAATTCAATCTCTAATCATGAAACTATTGATAATGACAACACCAAGGCTCGGAAGCATTGGTGTGGGAAAATAAAAACCATTGGTAACGATTTTTGGGCTTCCTGCAACCCGTATGATGACAACTGTAACGGGGGGACTACTATAGCTAGAGTAGGAGATGACAAATTTTTGTGGACCTCAACCAATGACGATAGGAGAACTGAGATACATTGGTTAGACAAATTAAGATTTAATGATTGGATTAAAATCAAATATGGAAAACTGGACGCTTCCACTAAGAATAAAATTTGGAATGATTGCATGAATGAAGATAGCCAATGTGAAGAGACTCCTCAAAATACTAGTGGCTTAACAAAAGAAGAGAACAAAGACACGTGGGGAAACGAAGGAGAAGATCATGGAATGTAAACATGAGCAAATTGATGAATTACTTGGCTATAAGTGATTTAAAGGTACCGAGTCTGATGATGATGACATCGAGGGAATATTGGACTACCTTGAACTACAAGGTGAAGATGGGTTCACTGACCCCGATGATAAAGAATATGAGCAAAGAAGGTGCAAACTTCTTGGTATTCCGTATAAGAGGCCGCCACCAATTGTAGCTGAAAAGTATGAGTTTACAAGATACCACTTGGGGCCGGACGAAAATTTTTGTAAAATTCGGAAGATCGAGACAAAGGAGTATCTCCGCACCGCTACAAATGTTGCTTGGGTCAGACATAATTTGATGAAGGATATGGAGGAAGTTGGCCAAGTTCGTAGGCTACCGTAAAGCCCCATGGCTTTGAGTCTAACTTAAAGACTCGTTAATAAAGAAAAGTGCTCTTTCGGGAGACAACCCGAATTATCCTTTTTATTTCTTTTGTTTCTATTTTTGTTGGATTTTATATTTTAACCATTTTTGCAGGAAACGGAGAAGATTGCAGCAGCAGCTAAAACGGGGACAAGATCTGTCCATCAGTTACGGCGTAACTCATCCCCATGATTACGCCGTAACACACCTCCAGTAGCAATCCTCCCAGAGCATTACCGATTATGGCGTAACCCCATGCAATGGTTACGCCGTAGCTACACTCCAGTAGCGTCTGCCAGGTTTTCCCATAATTACGGCGTAACTATCCTACAGTATTAATTCTTTCTTTTGAAACACAATAATCTTGTATTAGTTTTTAAATGAACTTTGTGGGTATGTTCCCTTTAAGCCCTCACGAGACTACACTCGTCCACGTGAGACACCAAGTGGTTTAAAAGGCTTGTTGCATACGCTAAATGCAACCGTGATTCCTACGAAAGTGAGTTAGTTTTTCTTTCGTTTCTTTCTTTTTCTTTTTTAGAATTATGCTTGTTGGTAGTGTGTTTCAGGGTATTAAGTTTGCCCGTGGATGCTTTAGCGAAGGAACGATTCTTTTCGTGGGCCTTCTTTCTTTTTAAAAGCGAATTTTAGGGAAGTTCTCGCTCTAATTCTACTTTCTCTTCTCCATTATTTAAACGTTTAGTACAAAAGGGACTTTGTACATTTCAAGTGGGGGGACGGGATTAGAATTATCTCTTGAACTTTTTTTCTCCCTCGTTTTTCTAGTTTATTTTGATAAATTATGCCATTTTTAAAATTTTGACATATTTATTTTAACCTAACTAGATTAGACCTTATCCTAGCACATTATAACCCTTGATATTATATGGTGAGATTAGCCTTATCCGTTTCCAAATATTTACCCCAAATCCACCAAATTATGAGTGTGCGGGTAGCTTGTAAACTTTAGAACTTGACCTTTGCATCATTTCGAGACCATAGACGAGGTATGTTGAGTTTTGCTTAATGTATTTGGAATATTCAGTTTAAGAAGGCAATATTATAGGATTATCACCCAAACAGCCTCTCCTTGTGTGTCTATCGATTAGTCACCTCGACTTCTCGACCCCCATATTAAACCCTTTTGCTGCACTCACCTTTAGTGCAAGATACACCCGTCCGAGCCATTCTTTTCATTTTGTTCACCCAATATATTGTTTCGATACACCCATACACCTTAGCCTACCGTGTAGTCTTTATTTGTGATCGGGAAGTCATTATTTTCCTAAGTTCAAAGTTCAAGTGGAAAGGTTCGGGAATCACGCTTTCGTCAAAGACAAATATTTGAAGATCATTGAAGACCTCCCAAATTCTTCTCAAGTGGGGGAATGCTATGTTTTGTTATGATGTAAAAAAAAATTGAAGTGATTCGGAATATATATATATATATATATATATATATATATATATATATATATATATATATATATATATATATATATATATATATATATATATATATATATATATATATATATATATATATATATATATATATATATATATATAGTTATAGTTATTTGTTGTAAAGTTCAAAATTATAAGCACTATGTTTATGAGCTCATCATAGATTTAGTATCGAGCAGGCCACCTCGGTCACAATTGAAGAATGAAGTTGGCAATCATTGCGCCAACAGTTGAAGAAGAGGTAATGTGCCCATCATGACGTCCTCTAGTGGCACATCTACTTGGTATATCATGATCCGGTTTCTTAGCTTTGAAACTTGAACTTTGGATGAACGGTAAGCGGTGATGACTTGGTTATAGGTTTAGACTATTTGCTTGTTATTTTTTACTTTACACCAAATATATCCCATGTCTTATCCTACCCTTTAGTCGTGAAGCGTGTCTAGGTTATGAAGCGAGCAATCTTTGGTGTCTTAGCCATGAATTTGGTCATGTATCATTGATTTTGTCCACTTCGCCATGACATGTTAGTAATGACGATTCACCCTTAACCTTTGTCGTGTCTACCCATATTGCCTTCGAGAATTGTTTAGTCCTTAACTCTAGTGGTGGAGATTTGTGTAACCGCCAAGCTTATGATAGAATACATGCTATGATTGTGCTTTGAGTGATCACCCCGAATTTAACACTTAGATTAGTTGAGAGATATGAGTGTTTTTTTCCCTTTTCTTGAGGTGTTTGGCTTTGTTTTATTCTAGCATAAGGGATTTTTAAACTTATATTTTCCAAGTAACGGGAGATATCTTTTTAGAAATTTATCTAATAAGGTCTACTTGAGGGCAAGTAGAGTTCAAGTGGGGGGATATTTGATAAAAGCAAATAGTCCTGAATATTAAGTGTCAATTTCCCCCGATAATGCTCGTATTTTATATCATTTATATGGATTTATGCTTGTTTTCCTCTATATTTCACTTACAGGTAAATTACGAGCATTGAAGCTAAAGAGACGCGGATTTGGAGATTTTATAAGAGAATAATGATAGTATGCCCACTAAGATGAAGTTACGGCGTAACTCCACTCTCTCATTACGCCGTAACTAATGTGTGACTCAGAAGGCCAGCTCAGCAGAAGATTACGGCGTAACTCCCCCTAAGGATTACGCCGTAACCCATTAGGTCAAATGAAGTTCCACGCCGCTACAAGCTACGCCGCTACAAGCTACGCCTTAACTCCTTCCAACGATTACGGCGTAATCATGATATTGTAACCTGTATTGAAGATACGGCGTAACTCATTCCATGTGTTACGCCATAACCAGCTATAACTAGAGCATTATTACGGATTTATATAGGTTACGGCGTAACTCTACCCTTAAGTTACGCCATAACTAGATCTCGCCTATAAATACCAACCCTAAATTTTGCATTTCACATCATTCACTCTACACCAAAAATCAGAGAACGTGAGTAGGGGACTGAAAGCAGATCTTGAGGAGAATACGGAGCCATCTCCAAGAAAGAAATCACTCTGTAACGATAAGCATTAGCGCTTATCTTTCTTTTTACTTTCGATTCATGCATTTCAATATGTTAAACATTGAATTGATTGTTTCTTTTAATATGATCGGCTAAGCACCTCTGGTGCTAGCCTAGTTATGATCCCTTAATTGTTATGTTTATGTTTACATTGCTTCCGTATAATTGTTTCTAGTGTATGCATGCATAGTTTGTTGGTAGCTACCCTTGTTTCGATAGTTTTGAATGACAGTAGTGTCTATTTGCTTAGGAGAATTGACCAACTGACCGTAAGTAGGTAGACTGAGTGGGAAGGGTAAGAATTGACCAACCGATGACCCTTCTTCGCTTGTGCGAACTGACCAAATGATCACCTGCCATTTGGATGAACTTAAGAAGTTAGGGATGAGTGTCTAAGAAGCTAGCGCCCGGGCACGCATTGTTATGAATCTTTCATGTAGCAGAACTTAATGACTTGGCTTAGGGGACTAAAAACAACTAGACTTTCAAGGGTAGTAGCTTGATCTCCGGTGGAAACCTTTGCTGATAGGTTAGGACGAACTGACCAAATGTTGTCCTAGCGACCTAAACCCCCACTTGAAGCAATTGGAAGTAATTAGACATAAACATAGGTTGATAGGATGAGTAACTAGGTTAGCAAACTTTACCTCTATTGATCACAACCTTTGCCTTTATTTGCTTTCATTTCATGTTTTATTAGTTAATTAATCATTTCAACCTTAAACCAATTAAAACCAGTGACAATTAGACTTAATTAGAATCCGCTCACATAGCTCTTGAGACGACCTCGGTTTTACCGATTACTACACTACACACGATAGGGTACACTACCCGTTAGTGCATAAGGTAGACTATAGGTAAACGAGACACTTATAAATATTAAAATTTGGTCAGTAAAACATGCATCAGGGAGTTAGTACCCCAACCTAAGTACACTACCATAATAGGAACCAAATGTGTATTTAGAAATAAGCTAGATGAAAATGGTGTGGTATCTAGGAATAAGTTGATGAACAGGCTATTATGTTTCTGGATGCCCAAGATCGCGTGACAAAAGGGGCCTCACTAAAATGGTCATAACTTGGGATACTGGGCTCCATTTTAGGCTAATGACCAGTCAAATCGAATATTGGAACGAGGAACATGTTGTGGTAAACTAAATTCGTCGGTTTACAGAACTTTCAAGCCCCGAAACACTCTATTTTATGAGTTATTTGCAGTTTAGTGTTTTTTCGGGTTTTTTTTTACTTTGTTTATGCAATAACTTTCAGCCCGTTTGTCTTTTAGGGCCCATTTCTGTTTTGTAGTCTTATTTACGAGTTCCTTTGTAATGTGGAATAATCAGTTCAAAGAAATATCAAAAGTCTATTTTTGGCAGTTATTTTGCTAAGAATCCTAATAGTCGGCATTCGATTGAATCAACGATTATTGGAAGAATCGATCTTAGTATTCGTGTGAATCAACAGGCTCTATTTGTGTTATCTTGTTATTTAGCCTACATCATAGCACAAGGTTTATATAACCATAACCCATGTCTTACTAATCATAATTAAATAACCATGACAATGGTTTATATAACCATAACCCATCTCTTACACACCTCTAATCATCATATAATCATATCTTGATTATATGATGATCAATCCATATATTACTAACTTTGACCCAATAAAACTTAACCCATAATCATCATAACTTCTTTAATTAGCTTACAAACATCTTTTACCCAAATTCTCAATTGATATCAAGAACCCTAATTTTTGAATTCACCAACTAACTCAAGGTAGAGAATTACTTACTTGAAAAGATTATTAGAACCAACTTATTTCTTGGTACGGAGCACTAATCCTTCTTCAATTTTATCATTGGAGAACCTTGCTCTTCCATCATCTTCTCTCTAAACTGTACTCCCACATACACCTACACATTTCTGGAACTTCACTGATAATATGAGAAGTATCCATACTATTGTAGGGGATGAGTTTGGCTAGTTGGCACATGAGGCCCCTTAAGTTTCTTTTCTTTATTTTTTGGCCACAATAACTTTATTACTAACTTACTACATGACAACATTAGTCCTTTAGGTCCATCTTTCTTATAACTGTGAGACATCATACTTTCTATAACCATTACATAATGTTTAATATTTATAGTTTGACTATCAGGTTTGACTAACCAGTCCCATAAGTCCTTAAAACTTATAAGAGTCATAGTCAACTATTCAAATGACATTCTTGTAATAAAATGATTAGACCCGGTTTCAGGGTGTGATAGGACGATCCTAGATATATATGGGACCGTTTGTATTTAAAAGACCGTCCATGCTCCTCCAGCTGTCTATAAATACTGAACTATTTCCAACTGATTTTCCCCTCTTTTAGCACACATCTTTTTTTTCTTTCATTCCCCTCTTTGATCACATTAACTTGTTGTTATTTGTTTAAAAGTGATTTCATCCTTTCTTCCTTAGAAGTGCAAAAAGAAGAATGCTCGTATTCGACAAGAAATGAAGTGTTATAGAATAAGCATTATATACGTAACCTTTGTTGCGATTCTCTT
The DNA here is from genome assembly GCA_019973895.1 of Chrysanthemum seticuspe. NCBI lineage: Eukaryota > Viridiplantae > Streptophyta > Magnoliopsida > Asterales > Asteraceae > Chrysanthemum > Chrysanthemum seticuspe. Next base: position 58,359,913 of record BPTQ01000004.1, on the reverse strand, counting down.
CTTGATGTAAACTCTCTTAATCTCCATTGTTTTAATATTATCCGGACTGTGTGTAAGTCCATAAGTGTTGTGTGCATATCAGTAGTGTGAGTGCAGATTGGTTCTAGCTAAGATTAGAACTCGACATTTAGCTTAGTGTCGGAAATCAGTGTAAGCGACGTTGTACGGTTTTCTCTTCTTGAAGGGAGCTTTTTGACATAGGGATTGTGAACTCTCGAGTGTGATACTCAGAGAGTGGAGTAGGGCGAAGATAGAGCTTCAAAGCCGAACTGCTATAAATCTCTACGTATTGGTTTGATCGTTCTTTCTCTTTACTATTCTTTCATTTATAGTATTTCTATTTTGTTCATATATCGTTGGTTGATATCACATAACTTCGAATCAAAAAGTTAATAACCTTTTGTTTTAAAACGTAATTAAATCGGTGAAACTATTCAACCCCCCTTCTAGTTTCTACAGGTTTTACCCATAGCAAATAACATAATAACAAGACATTCTTCGAGAAACCTAAGAATGAAATCCAATTAGCATTTACTTATCTTGTCATCCTCAACCCAATATTATGAATGTCCTAAACACAACATGAACAATCTGTTAGGTAGCTTGTTTTAACAATGAGCTAATGTGTATGATGCAAGAAATAATGGGTGAGAATGGTGAAATGAAAAAAATCATTTACGATGCAGTAGTTGATGCACATAAAGAACTAAATTCAAAGACACTCAAAAAGCTACATTGAAGGAAGTAATTAGCTACATCTTGAAAACTACCAATCTAAAAACCCATTTGTTGGTGCAACTGATGATCAAAGTCTCTTTTATGTTAAATATATATTCGTAAACACATAAGATCACGAACAATAGCCAAAAGTCAAAATGCACACCACCAGACATGGCGCGACAGAACCTGGTCTTGTGCATTTCGGTTTTTCCAAGTCGGCTTTCCTCTTACCCGACTAAGGTGAATCTTTCAATACAGCTTCGTATATGATATTTGAGTTGTTAGGTAAACTCGCATTAATATTTGGACTTAGAGAGATGCCCAAAACAAGTCCTCATTTTTTAAAAAACGCCAACTCAAAACTTGTTTTACAAAGCCATTAGGCAAGGAAAAAAATGTTTTTCTCAAACCTAGAAGAATCATACTTTCATTAGAACTTCGACCATAATCCTTACGTTTACCTTTAGTAATCACGTAACGAGTTTACTCCCTTATTGGTCATTCAAGTTAAAGTCACTTTGCGTAAATGCAATTTTCTCATTTATGGGATATTGCTTTACTATGATGCAAAACACTTATCTTACTTGCATCAAGATGATTAGTGGATGAATTAATTATGGCTTACCTAAGGATTATCAAACTTGAATATTTGAGTTTAAGATCTTGAAATATGAACATCCTTTGTATATGTTTAAATCTCCCACACAAACATTCTCTTACACACGTCTTAAACCTTTGTCACGTACACCACAACACAATCTACACTTCATTCGTTTTGTTTCATACATTCTCACATTTCATAGAATGTCACCTAAACATTCTCTACTCCACACACTCTCTTCTTCTTCACAATAAACTAATGATTATTCCACCACCACAAACCATACACATCACCACCCTTCTTCTCTAAGCTTCATCCCTTTTACCATATTCCACATACGTGAATTTGAATTTGCCACATCACTCTCTTACACACCTATGCTCCTACAACTTCCCACATACTTCATTCAAATTTTGAGTTTGACAACTTCCGACGTACTTCATTCAAATTTTGAATTTGAATTACCAGACACACACATACAAAACGCCTCACACACTCACTCACAACTCTTTCATTTTGAATTTGAATTTATATAACACTTACCTCACATTCAAACTTCCCCAATACTCTTCTTATTCAAATGTGTGGTGTCAATCCTTCCAAGACACACTCTTATTCTTTTTTGTGATCTTAAATTATCTAACTCAACTTCTTATACACTCTTACAACATCTTCCTTCTCCAACACTCTTCTCTCTCACAATCACCAACTTCTTTGAATTTGAAATTCAAATAAAAACTCTTTTACAACTCATCTATGACACATTCTATGACACACCCTCTTACATACTCAACTCTTTCACAACACACAACTCATCTCACAACAACTAGTTTTTGAATTTAGGCTAGTTATTAACCAATATCCAATGTCCAATGGTTCCTCTTCTTCTATTTCATATTATACCAAACTCCCTAACTATCTAACTACACCACTTCACCAAATGTTTTTAATCATCTAATCCTTGGCTAATTGAGTTGGTTGACCTTATCCCACTTTGAGTGTTTGAATGATATTGAAAAGGTCAAAGCTGAAGTGCACTTGGGGGTTTAACAAGAGTGGGACTTTGTATGAAAGCCAAGAGTCAGGACAGACTCTGGAGAACAAGGCTGACGCGCAAGAGACTGGCCAACTCTTGGTTTTTCATATAAATAATCCCTCTTATCTAGTTGTTTCCTTACCTCTTGCTATTCATTCTTTTCCTCTTACTTCATTTCTCTCTACCCTCTAAGTCTACTATCTTATTGTGTTCTAACTTCTTCTCCTATCATTTATTGAAAGAACACTTAATTCTGCAAGAGAGACACGCAAGAACTTAATCCACTCTTGTGTGTTTTATCGAGGGTCTTCTTATTTATAACCTTTATACTAGAATCGAGTCCCAAGGATAGGTTAAGTTATCTCAAACAAACAATCATTTGTAAGGAAGTGAAGTCTTGTACCTTGGTGGTCAAGCCTAAATCGGGTAATGGTCTAGTGGGGTTTGATACTTGCATGGGAAGTTCTTTGTGGTATTAGTGATTAAGTCAAATCACGATATTCTTGTGGGTAGTTTCCGAGGGTGGAATACCATCGGGAGTAGCTCTTCTTAGTGAGCGCCGATATTTGTGCATATCGGTGGAGTGAAGTTGTAACGGTTTGTAATCAATTATAAGGATTATACTTAGTAATAATACCGATGTCATGGATTGATAACATCAAATAGTCATGAATATTAAGTGTCAATTTCCACCGATAATGCTTGTAATTTATATCATTTATATGGATTTACGCTTGTTTTCCATTGTTTTCCACTTTCAGGTAAATTACGAGCATTGGAGCTAAAGAGACGCGGAACTGGAGAAATATCTAAAGATTTATCACAGTATGCTATTTTGAAGAAGTTACGGCGTAACTCGTCTCTCACATTACGCTGTAACTATTGCGTGACTCAGAAAACCAACTTATCAGAAGGTTACGGCGTAACTCTTCCCAAAGATTACGACATAACTATATTAGGTCAAATGAGGTTCCACATCGCTGATACTTACGCCGTAACTGCTGCATCAACTACGACGTAACCGAGCTTATTGAAGACTACGGTGTAACCACTTATTAGGTTACGGCGTAACTCTTATATTAGTTACGCCGTAACCCAGATCTGGCCTATAAATACCCCACGAATTCCAGCATTTCTATTCATTCCATTCCACACACAACACTCAGAGAACGTGGGAAAAAGCTCAAGGCAGGTCTAGAGGAGCATACGGGGCTGTCTCCAAGGGAGAAATCACTCCCCTACGATAAGCATTAGCGTTTTATATTTCTTTTACTTTCAATTCATGTATTTCGTACCTTTGAATATTGAATTAATTTGCATGATTAATATGAGAGGCTAAGCACCTCTTGGTGCTGGCCTAGTTATGATTCCTTAATTGTTTTGTTTGCATTTACTTTACTTCCGTACAATTATTTCTAAGTGTATGCATGCATAGTTTATTGGTAGCCACCCTTGGTTCGGTAGTTTTGAATGGCGATAGAGGCCAATTGCCTAGGAGATATGACCAACTGACCCTAGGTGAGCGGACTGAGATGAGAAGGGTAAGATATGACCAATTGATGACCCTATCTACTTGTGCGATTTGACCAACTGATCACCTATCGTTTGGATGAACTTAAGAATTATGGGGTGCGTGTCTAAGTTCCTAACGGCCGGGCATTCACTATTATAAATCTAGCATGTAGCGGTACTTAATGACTTAGCTTAGGGGACCAGGAACAACAGGACTTATGAGGGGACACCTGACTTCTCCTGTGGTGGCATCTTTGCTGATAGGTTAGGGCGATTTGACCAAATGATGTCCTCTCGACTTTGACCCCACCTGAAGTAATTGGAAGTAAGTAGACGTAGACATAACTAGCTAGGAGGATTAACTAGGTTGGCACCACTCTCCTCTATTGATTTCCTTTTACCATTTATTTGCTTTTATTTGATTTATTCTGCATTAGTAGTTTAATTAATTACATCTCTATCGAAACCATTATTAATCTGTGACAACTAGACTTAGTAATAATCCAACACAGATAGCTCTTGGGACGACCTCGGTTTTACTGATTACTACACTACACACGACCGGGTACACTGCCCGTTAGGGCACTAGGGTAGACCATAGGTATAACGAGACACTATAAATATTAAGACCTGGTCAGTAAAACCTGCATCAAGTTTTTGGCACCGCTGCCGGGGAGTTATATTAGGATTAATATTAAGTCTTTCATTTCGTTTTAAACTTTTCTCACTATCATATTTCAAGTTTTCAGGTACTATGGAAGTTTTTAACATCGATGACCTTACTCTTGAGGAATACTTGGCGTTGACAAGAGCGGAACAAGGGTCGGGTCTCGTAAGACCGACAATTGGAGCGGATGTCCATTTTGAAATCAAAGACCAATTTATGAGGGAGCTTCGTGCTAACCCTTTTTCAGGAAACAGGGACGAAGATGCATATGAGCACGTTGAAAATGTCCTATACATCGCAATCCTTTTCAACATTCCGGGTGTGTCTCATGATGCTGTTATGCTGAGGGTGTTCCCAATGACTCTTACTGGAGCTGCCAGGGATTGAAAGGTTGCCCGCAGGGGCAATTAATACTTGGGCACTACTTAAGAAGCACTTTATTCAGAGATATTGTCCACCATCAAAGATTTCTAACCAACTTTTGGAAATCCATAATTTCAAGCAAGAAGGTGACGAAACGTTGTATCAACCCTGGGATAGATACAAAGATCTCCTTTACAAGTGTCCTACACATGATCTGAACAACCAGCAGAAGGTCAATATTTTCTACAAAGGAATTAACGTAACTACAAGGCAAGTGCTGGACTATCAAGGACCCATCCTGAACATGACCCCTACTCTTGCTATTGAAGCCATTCAAAGAATGGCTGATCACTCTCAAAAGTGGCACGACGGAGGAAGTAATAGAAACCAAGGCGGAAGTTTCGATGGAATTGCAGCAATAACCAACAAGCTTGAGAATCTCGGTAGAGATATGCTGAAAATCAGAGAAACTGTTCATGCCATCCAAGTCGGCTGCGAAAACTGTGGTGAGGGACATTTGACTAAAAATTTTCCTAAAACTGACAAGGAAGATACGATCGAGGAAGCTAAATATGGAGAGAATAGGCCTTTCTACGGGGATAATCGAATGGGTTTCGTGGAGGACCCCCATCGTATTATGAGCGTAATGAAAGAAGAGCTAACCTGGAGGAAATTATTAACAAGTACCTTGTAGATACTACCAAGAGGCAAAAGGAGCAAGAGGAATGGCTTAAAAATTTCCAAGATAATACAAACAAGAGCCTCTCTTCCCATGACATATCATTAAAAAACTTGGAAACTTTAATCGGAAAACTTGGCGACGAGGTACAAAGAAGAAATGAGGAACAGAAGAGAAAATCTACTATATGTAAGGCTGTATTCTCTGATAACAACAAGTACTCTGATGAGTCTGATACTAATGGCGAAAGTGAGTTACGCCATAATCACACCTCAGAGTTACGGCGTAACCCGAATTTAAACAAAGACGCGGGCACCAAGGACGACAACCCTAAAAGGAGAAGTCATTGGTGTAAGGGTATTGCAATTGACGATGGGGAATGCTACAGTTTATGGGCCTCGTGTGATCCGCGGAAAACCTGTGATGGGGGAGTTGATAAATAAAGGGTAAAAGATAACAGATACATGTGGACTACACTTAACGACGAAGAAAGGTTAGCCAAGTTCTCGATTAACGAAGTGGAAGGACCACCTATCAAGCATTACTGCAAACCCTTACTCGTCATGGAAGATGAAATTACTCACGCTTGGCCAACGTGCAATCCTTTTCGTGAATATTGCAACGGAGGAGGTAATGTGAAGAACGAAGTTTGGATTTGCCCACATGAATCTGGGAGGCATGACGTTGATTTTGGAAATCTATCATTTAGAGATTGGTATTTGATAAGATTCGGGGACGCGATAATTAATTCGGCTTTGTTCAGAAATCTAGAACTCAAATATGAAAAACATAGTCTTCGAGGAAAAACCATTAAGCCCCTCGATGATGTTCCTTCTGAAGATGACAATGACGAAGGAACTCAAAATCATTGGTGTGAACAAATTAAGACCAGTGACTGAAACGTTTGGGCTTCCTGCAACCCTTTTGAGTATGAATGCGACGGGAGAAGCAACATTGAGAGGGCTGGGGAAGACGAGTTCCTATGGACTTCAACTAATGATTCTAAAAGAACAGAATTGCCATGGCCAGATGATCTCGGATTCAACGATTGGGTCAGAATCAAATACGGAAAAATTGACGCGACAACTAAAGAGAAAATCTGGAATGGATGTATGAGTAAAGATCAACCTAACGACGAAATTCCTAATGAAAAATCAGAAGATGACACCAAGGACTCGTCCAAGGTAGAAAAAGAAGAATGCAAGCAAATACTCGTAGAAAACAATGACCAACATGAAAATACCGATTCCGAAGACGATGATTTCGATTATCTCGAGTTACAATGCGAAGAAGGTTTCATTGACCCAGATGATGAAGTACACGAGAAAAGAAGATGCAAACTTCTTGGCATCCCGTTTAAGAGGCCACCACCAATTATAGCCGAAAAATATGAGTTTACGCGATACCATTTGGGACCTGAAGAAAAATTTTGCAAGATCCAGAAGATTGAAACCAAAGAATATCTCCGCACAGCCACAAATGTCGGTTGGGTTAGGCGTAACTTAATGAAAGACATGGAGGAGGTCGTGGAAGTCCAAAGGCCCCCATAGAAACCCGGCGGCTCTGAGTCTAACTTAAAGACTCGTAAATAAAGAAAAGTGCTCTTTCGGGAGACAACCCGAATTATCCCTTTCTTTTGTTTTATTTCCATTTCTGTAGGGTTTTGTGTTTTCTAACTATTTTTGCAGGAAACGAGGAAGTAATTGCTGCTGCCGTTTGCTGATCTGAACATAGTTACGGCGTAACTCATCTTGGTGATTACGCCGTAACCAACCTTTTAGCAGCAGAATCCTTGACGCATTACCAATTATGGCGTAATACCATCTCAGTGGTTACGCCGTAACCACTCGCTTTGCAGCTTATGTCAGGTTTTGCAAGTTACGGCATAACTCCCTTAAAAGAGTTACGACGTAACCTTCCTCTGCTTTAATTCTTTCATTTTAAAACACAATAACCTTGTATTAGTATTTTAAATGAACTTTGTGGGTGTGTTCCATGCAAACCCTCACGAGACTTCACTCGTCCACTTGGGACACCAAGTGGTTTAAAAGGCTTGTTGCATTCGCTAAATGCAACCGTGATTCCTACAAAAGTGAGTTAGGTTTGTTTTTTATTTTTCATTTTTTCTTTTTAGTTTTATGCTTGTCAGTAGTGTGATTTCAGGGATTGAAGTTTGTTCATGATGCTTATACGAAGGCACGTCTCTTTTTCGTGGGCCTTCCTTCTTTAGGGAGCAAATTTCAGAGAAGTTCTCGCTCTAATTCTACTTTTCTCATCACCTTTATTTAATTCTTAGTACAAATGGGACTTTGTACAATTCAAGTGGGGGGCGGGAGTAGAATTATCTCTTGAACATTATTTCGCCCTCATTTTTCTAGTTTATTTTGAAAAATTATACCATTTTTAAAATTTTGACATGTTTTTCTTAACCTAACTAGATTAGACCTTAGCCGAGCACATACAACCCTTGATATTATATGGTGAGATTAGCCTTATCCATTTCCAATATTTTACCCCAAATCCACCAAATTATGAGTATGCCGGTAGCTTGTAAACTTTAGAACTTGGCATTTGCATCATTTCGAGACCATAAACGAGGTATGTTGAGTTAGCTCGATGTATTTGGACTTTTCAGATTTAGAAGGCAATATTTTAGGATTATCACCCAAACAGCCTACCATTGTGTGTCTATCGATTAGTCACCTCGACTTTTTGACCCCCATGTGAAACCCTTTTGTTGCACTCATCTTTAGTGCAAGATTCCCCTAGATACACCCTCTGAGCCATTCCTTTCATTTTGTTTACCCAATATATTGTTTCGATACACCTATACACCTTAGCCTACCCTGTAGTCTTTATTTGTAATTGGGAAAGTCATCATTTGCCTAAGTTCAAGGTTCGAGTGGAAAGGTTCGGAAATCACGCTTTCATCAACAACGTTTCTGAAGATCATTGAAGACCCCCCGAATTCCCATTGTTCATCTCAAGTGGGGGGATATTATGTTTAGTATTTATTGTTATGTTGGAAAAAAAATGATTCAAAAAAAAATAATAATAATAAAAATAAAAAAATAGTTGTTATGATATTGTAAAGTGCGATGTTATAAGCACTGTAGTATGAGATTTACTGATTTAGTATCGAGGAGGCCACCTCGGTCACATTTAAAGATTGGAGTTGGTAGTTATGCCAACAGTTGGAGAAAAGGTAGTGTGCCTATCACGACGTCCTCTAATGATACATCTACCTTGCATTTCATGATCCGGTTTCTTGACTTCAAAGCTTGAACTTTGGGCTGACGGTAAGTGGTGATGACTTGGTTATAGATTTAGACTACATGCTTGTTTTTTATTTTACACCAATTATATATCCCATGTCTTATCCTACTCTTTAGTCATGAAGCGTGTCTAAGTGATGCAGCGAGCAATCTTTGGTGTCTTGGCCATGGATTTGGTCATGTATCATTGATTTTGTCCACTTCGCCGTGACATGTTAGTAATGACGAGTCACCCCTTAACCTTTGTCGTGTCTACCCATATTGCCTTTGAGAATTGTTTAGCCCTTAACTCTAGTGGTGGAGATTTGTGTAACCGCCAAGCTTATGATAGAATACATGCTATGACTGTGCGATTGAGTGATCACCCCGAAATTGACACTTAGAATAGTTGAGAGATTTGAGTGTTTTGTTCCCCTTTCGTGAGGTGTTCGGCTTTGTTTTATTCTAGCATAAGGGATTTATAAACTTATATTTTCCAGGTTATGGGAGATATCTTTTTAGGAATCTTTCTAATAAGGTCTACTTGAGGGCAAGTAGAGTTCAAGTGGGGGGATATTTGATAACATCAAATAGTCCTGAATATTAAGTGTCAATTTCCCCTGATAATGCTTGTAATTTATATCATTTATATGGATTTACGCTTGTTTTCCACTTTCAGGTAAATTACGAGCATTGGAGCTAAAGAGACGCGGGACTGGAGAAATATATAAAGATTTATCACAGTATGCTATTTTGAAGAAGTTACGGCGTAACTCGTCTCTCACATTACGCCGTAACTATTGCGTGACTCAGAAAACCAACTTATCAAAAGGTTACGACGTAACTCTTCCCAAAGGTTACGACGTAACTATATTAGGTCACATGATGTTCCACGCCGCTGATACTTACGCTGTAACTGCTGCATCAACTACGACGTAACCGAGCTTATTGAATACTACGGCGTAACCACTTATTAGGTTACGCCGTAACCAGCAGATCTAGTGCAAATTACGAAGAAATAGAAGGTTACGGCGTAACTCTTATATTAGTTACGCCGTAACCCAGATCTCGCCTATAAATACCCCACGAATTCCAGCATTTCTATTCATTCCATTCCACACACAACACTCAGAGAACGTGGGAAAAAGCTCAAGGCAGGTCTAGAGGAGCATACGGGGCTGTCTCCAAGGGAGAAATCACTCCCCTACGATAAGCATTAGCGTTTTATATTTCTTTTACTTTCGATTCATGTATTTCGTACCTTTGAATATTGAATTGGTTTGCATGATTAATATGAGCGGCTAAGCACCTCTTGGTGCTGGCCTAGTTATGATTCCTTAATTGTTTTGTTTGCGTTTACTTTACTTCCATACAATTATTTCTAAGTGTATGCATGCATAGTTTATTGGTAGCCACCCTTGGTTCGGTAGTTTTGAATGGCGATAGAGGCCAATTTCCTAGGAGATATGACCAACTGACTCTAGGTGAGCGGACTAAGACGAGAAGGGTAAGATATGACCAACTGACGACCCTTTCTACTTGTGCGATTTGACCAACTGATCACCTATCGTTTGGATGAACTTAAGAATTAGGGGTGCGTGTCTAAGTTCCTAACGGCCGGGCATTCACTATTATAAATCTAGCATGTAGAGGTACTTAATGACTTGGCTTAGGGGACCAGGAACAACAAGACTTATGAGGGGACACCTGATTTCTCCTGTGGTCGCATCTTTGCTGATAGGTTAGGGCGAATTGACCAAATGTTGTCCTCTCGACTTTGACCCCACCTGAAGTAATTGGAAGTAAGTAGACGTAGACATAACTAGCTAGGAGGATTAACTAGGTTGGCAACACTCTCCTCTATTGATTTCCCTTTACCATTTATTTGCTTTTATTTGATTTATTCTGCATTAGTAGTTTAATTAATTACATCTCTATCGAAACCATTATTAATCTGTGACAACTAGACTTAGTAATAATCCAACACGCATAGCTCTTGGGACGACCTCGGTTTTACCAATTACTACACTACACACGACCGGGTACACTGCCCGTTAGTGCACTAGGGTAGACCATAGGTATAACGAGACACTATAAATATTAAGACCTGGTCAGTTAAACCTGTATCATGGATTCATAACTGGACGTACGGATAGTACAAATCCCTCTTACTTCATTTATTGAAAGAACACTTAATTCTGCAAGAAAGACATGCAAGAACTTAATCCACTCTTGTGTGTTGTATCGAGGGTCTTCTTCTTTGTACCCTTTATACTAGAATCGAGTCCCAAGGATAGGTTAAGTTATCTCAAACAAACAATCATTTGTAATCAATTGTAAGGAAGTGAAGTCTTGTACCTTGGTGGTCAAGCCTAAATCGGGTAACGGTCTAGTGGAGTTTGATACTTCCATGGGAAGTTCTTTGTGGTCTTAGTGATTAAGTCAAATCATGAGATTCTTGTGGGTGGTTTCCGAGGGTGGAATACCATTGGGAGTAGCTCTTCTTAGTGAGCGCCGATCTTTGTGCATATCGATGGAGTGAAGTTGTAACGGTTTTTAATCAATTATAAGGATTATACTTAGTAATAATATCAATGTCGTGGATTCATAACTGGATGTACGGATAGTACAAATCCCCCATCCCGAACCAATATATATCATGGTGTTTATCTCTCTCATTGGTCTCTTTATATTGTGGTTGTGCAAATCCACTTATTCTCTCTTGGAGACTCGAAGTTGTTAAACTTCAAATAAGTTGAAAAGACCGTATTCATCTCCCCTCTACAATTGTACACTATTTAAACCAAAAACACAGCACAATGATTCTCATTCAAATTCTCCAAATCTACACATCGATATCTCAAATTGTAGGATTTTAATAGCCTCATTACCAAACGACATGGTTAAAACTATAAAACGACATGCTATATCACAAAGCTAAACAACATCGTTTGCCCGCATAAATGCATAAAAGGGGTACTTAAGGCTCAGATCCGCAAGAATGTATTAGAAGAAAAAGGAAATAAGCATCATGGCTTCATTAATATAAATGCCCCGCCAAGATACGGTTATTCTCAAAGTTGACCAATTTCTATGACATAACATCTATATCACAGTTTTATCATCACTACCTACTCAATTAACAATGTCTAAACATGAAGATCATTTGCACCAAGATATAAAACGAACCCCAAATCAACACGTTCATGATGCAAAGTGTACACCAAAATAAAAAAAACCATCTACCAATTCAAAAATGACATGATGCAATCACCTCGATTCTTTTATGATTTTGGTGTATACTTCATGAATATATTTTAACCCTTTATTCGATGGTATAATATTCGGTTTAACAATAAGTTTAAAAGTTGTAAAACCCTAATTTCATCAAATTAACAGTTTTAAACCTCTAATACAACAAAATGCTTCAATTAAGACACAGTTTCAATCCAGTGCAAAAAGGAATTTAGAAAAATATATATTAAAAAAACCTTGAAATGGTGGTGGCAATTTGTAACAATTGACATTTTTGAGATCAAAATTTAATTATTTACTTTACTAATCCGTTTACTTTTAAGGTAAACTTACTTTTACGAGTAACCGGATAAGTTCACTCGCGTTTGTCGTTAAACATGCATTTAACACAAACCGACACTAGACTATGCTTAGTCTACATATCTTCTGCATTTAGGTTTCCTTACAATCATATTTTATAATTCACATTTCACTTTTTCAATTTTACGTAAATTTTGCACCTTTTACTTTTTATGTATTTACAACTTACGTTTTTAAGTTTAACAAACGTTTTAGCATTCCAATAAACCCGTATCTCATCTAATATACTAAAATTGTCATGTTGACAACTTATAACATTTTTATATGTTTTAGACTTTTATATTACCCGATTTTACGTTTCGCATTTTAAAAACTTTACGTTTTCAATAACCGGGGATCAAACTACACACTTAACACCCAATACTACACAAAATAACTCAAACTCACCACCACTCACTCAAAACATACGCCTCATACACACTTGTCCCATATTTGGACAAGTGTGCTACCAAACTTTGCATGTTAATACATGTGTAGTTGTACAAGTCTCACAACAACATCACACTTCATTGTTTGTATCACCAACACTTTTCACCTCTTGTGTCTCCCTGCTCTATGCCCTACACCCCAACACCATAATCACTATCATCATCTTTTGATTCTAGTTTATTTCTTGATCAAAGATTGAAGGTCTTGTAGTTCCTAGGTAGATCTTGGTAGGTTTTATTTTAAATCACCACTATCTCATCATCTCTTGTGTCTTTTTGGGAGGTTTATAAAGGGTTTTCTTGGAGATTTTGCAAGGGTAATATTGGTTAGAACAAGGGTTATGGTTGGTTGTTTTGGAAGCATTGGTTTTTTGTTGGTGATTTAGGTTTTAGTGTTCTTGATTCAATGTTATTGTTCTTATTTTGTTCTTGATCTCATTTGTTTTCATCTCAAACATTGTAAGGAATCATTTTCTTTTCACCTATGTACTTTTATGCATTTTATATATTTTATACACTTATTGGACTTGGTTATGCATTATACATCGTTTGTAACACTAGAAAACATGTTTTGGACTTGATTTGTAAATACAGTTTTGGACCATGGACTAAAATGGAACTAACTGATCATATCAGTAGGTTTAGAGTCTTAGGTAAAAATATAGGGTTATAGTAAAAAATCTTGTGGTCATTTCTCCGGGTGGCTCGTTCCGTAACTCCACCCGATCATTTGATTAGAAAATAAAAAGCGTTAGACTATACCAGATTCGACAACCTGTTTTCAATGTTCAAAAGTTCTTAAATTTTTTAGAGAATGCCCTATTGGTGTTCAAAGGGAAAAGTTATTAGACATCTTAACTTAAATATGACTGCTGGAATGGGGTCAATCCGAGTTGCAGTTTGTAAAATATAGCCATTCTCGCGGGACTGTTATAAACTGAAAGTTAACTGCTTTGACACTTAAGGTTATATTTATAATTTCATATAGGTTATGAAACTTTTGAGACAATGTGACCCACAAATCTTTCTAGTACACTCAAAAGCCTTTTCAAGAACGTAAAAGTCGAGTCATAACTCTATACGGTTTCGGAGTAATGAATTTATTAAGTCGGGTAAACTATCTAAAAACCTAACAACTTTTAACTTTGGGCTCGTAAAACTTTAGATACTTTCAAAATTAGTCCCTAAACTCTTATAAACTTTATAAACTCTATGTACAATGGTATAATTAATATAATAACTTTATAAAACTCATTTGCATATTTACATTATCATTTAAAAACCTAAGACGCAACGTATTATTGTAGGTTGCTCGTAGGGTTTTCTTGGCTTATCCGTCATTTTATTTGCACTTTGCTTATCACATTTGTTTAAGGTGAGTTCATAGCCCCACCTTTACTCGTTTAACTGTTTTATAAACTCCATGTGGGAGATACATACTACTACTTTTTACTATGGACACAAGTGATTTAAAACTGTATATTGAACTGAAAGTATTATCGCCTAAGTACCACTATTGCCAGAAAAGTCCATTACATCATGAACCATTAATTACTTTGTGTAAACACGAATATTGTGAATAGGCCTGTTGAAGCATAATCTGGCACGGACTGGATTCAACGACTCTCCTTGGGCCGTTAGTCGTCTTCTCGAGTCCTAGTAGACCTGTCAACAAAGAGAACCCGTTAGGAGTGGACCCGAGGCCGTAGCCCCGGGGTCCACCTCCGACGGTCAAGTTAGTATGCGATGTAGCATCACATCACTTGTTAGGGTTAGAGATAACCTGTCATGTATTTATAGGGTATGGATTAGGGTTTAGGCATGAAGTGGGCCGCATCTGCCGGGCCTGACCCATTCCTGGCCCAGTCCGGACCATACGTCCACAAGCCCCCCCAAGTTTAGTATGAGATAGCGCATGGCCATGTTATGCTAAACTTAAGTTCTGTTCATGGCCGCGTAGGTGAAAGTGGATCCCGCATGCTGCATCCTGGATAAGGGCGTACCTTTTGTACCAGTAGCGATGCAACATGGTGCGACAGAAGACGCGCTTCTGTAACAGAAGTGTGCGCTGTGCGCGACAAAGAGGTGTGACAGAAGACGTGCTTTTGTAGCATAAGTGCGCGCTGTGCGCGGCAAAGAGGTGCGACAGAAGACGTGCTTCTGTAGCAGAAGTGCGCGACAAAGATGTGCGACAGAAGACGTGCTTCTGTAGCAGAAGTGCGCGCTGTGCGCGACAAAGAAGACGTATGCGCTGTGTGCGACAGAAGACGTGCTTCTGTAGCAGAAGTGGGCGCTGTGCGCGACAAAGAGGTGCAACAGAAGACGTGCTTCTGTAGCAGAAGTGCGCGCTGTGCGCGACAAAGAGGTGCGACAGAAGACGTGCTTCTGCGCGTATTACATCCGTCTTTACAACCGACAGAGGACGTCTCCCCTGCGGCAAGATGGTGCGAATATTTAAATCCGTCTTTGTACCGGGCTTGCAATACCTCTTACATACGATCTGCTTCCAAATATACCTGCGTGATGCGTACGGAAACAGTGGTAGCATATACCTTGGTAGCCCCCCAAGTTTGATGGTGCTACTCATTTAGGAGCATTAAACTTATTTAATCTGCGAAAAACACTGAATGCAAAGATTAAAAGTATATGCCGCGAATCGCAGCATATAAAACCTAATAAAGTTAAACAATAAACAGCACATAGCATGAATAATATATAAGAGAAGTGGCAGTGCGCACCCGTCGTGGGATGCGTACCGACGAAATAATTAATTGTGTTTATTTTTTTTCTTTTAATGTATAAAATAAAAACTCGGATGGATGTACCTTGACCGCGACTAATAGACGCAGATGGATTTATCGTAACCGCATAGACTCGAACGTTTGTGGATGATCGCAGATGTTTATACCACGGCCTTTGGTCCAGTGCGCAGCATGGCGATTGACTAGCATCGTGGTATTCGCGCGTACGCGTTCTCTGCGAAGATGTCTGAACGCACGGTCTTACGCGGGTAGATTTATCGCGACTGCGTTATTCGAGCGCAAACAGGCATACCAACCGTAAAAACAGTATCTGCGCGAATTAATTCGCGTCTAAAAAATAAAATAGTTCCGATCGTGCGGATATTTTCTTAGGTCCGATCGTGCGGATTAAAAGATAAAATTGATCCGATCGTGCGAACTTTTTTTCTTTTTTTCTATCGTAATAAAAGAAAAGACTTATTCGTAAATAATGATCATAGATTTGACGTGATATTTAACGTGATAATGATCGTAAATAATATGGAATATAACGTACTGTTTTATGCCACATTTAGATTTGACCATAAAGTTATACAGCAAATAAAGCAAATACATAACGTAATGTTTATTCCGCTTTTAAAGATGCTTTCAAATAAATAATAACTTGATATTAAATGTTACCGACTTGATGGGAAAGCAAGTTGTACGAGCTTTATGCTTTTCGGTAATATGAGAACACGAAACATAGTTTATTGGTGGTCCCACGGATGGCGCCAACTTGTTGAAGCATAATCTGGCGCGGATTGGATTCAACGACTCTCCTTGGGCCGTTAGTCGTCTTCTCGAGTCCTAGTAGACCTGTCAACAAAGAGAACCCGTTAGGAGTGGACCCGAGGCCGTAGCCCCGGGGTCCACCTCCGACGGTCAAGTTAGTATGCGATGTAGCATCACATCAGTTGTTAGGGTTAGAGATAACCTGTCATGTATTTATAGGGGATGGATTAGGGTTTATGCATGAAGTGGGCCGCATCTGCCGGGCCTGACCCATGCCTGGCCCAGTCCGGACCATACGTCCACAAGGCCTATTAGGATTGATGAATCTCGTTTTTGTTGATCGGATTGAGAACCAGACATACTATATTTGAGATACTAGGTATACAGTAAATTACCTACCAAGGCAATTATTATTATATCATTGTTTTGATACCCCCAGTTAACGTTTAAGTGTCATGAGCTTAGTGTAATAATAAATGTTTTAACGATCATTGTATGAGTTACAATTTTCATCATAACTTTGAAATCTTGTGGTTCACTATTTATCTATAAACTTATGAATTTCACTCAATAATTTTGTTGACTTTTAGCATGTTTATCTCAGGTCCGTAACGTGATAGCGTTGAACTGAAGCTTTTGAGTCTCATGGCATATTTTGAAGACTTCAAAGCATACTTTTTACCATTCGAAGATATTTGAAAATATTTATGTAACTTGTACTATGGGACCTCTTGTTTGAACTTCGATTTAATAAATATCGAATGGTAACTTTTTAAAACGTCTCATTTAGAGGTCGTTTTTTATATCTTGAACTTTGTGCTATGAAGTGACACCCCAGTGACATTATGATCCGCTGCAATATTATGGGGGTGTTACACAATCCGCCATGGCTACAAACTTAGTAAGATTGTCCCGCCACGATGCAAATAATCCAATGTTTGCTCCTTAAATGGCGTCTACCGCACGACTAAGAATTGTATGTTGCTTTTTAATAGTGGCACTGGGTCTTTCTTTCACCAGACTCCATCCACAGTAATCTATAAGTTCATACAATAAGATTTTTTTTCGATCTAAGGAGGCTTAGATAGGTAAAAACTCGAAAAAATAGGAGACACCAGCCAAGGTTGCAAACTTAGTAAGTCTCCCACGCCATAATGCAAAAAATAATCTCAGCTTTATTCGGATCCATCCAAAAGCATTCAAACTCTACCATGAGAGAATTTTACATTTTCTTTCTTATCCTTGACGCTAAATTTTTTTCTGAAAAGTGACGAAAGCACAAAACGACATGTTCTACCAAAAAGTGATGTTGTTTTATTTTTTTACCTAAACGGCGTCGTTCAGCTTCTTCCTTCGAGCGACTCTCTCCATAATTATGAGGCAAAAATGGGTAAGGAATCGAAGAAAGAGGACATGTCTGCCATGGCTGCAAACTTAGTAAGTTTGCCCTGCCACGACCAAACCTGCTATTTTGAATGAAATAGCATGTGAGTGTTATGACGTCGCGATAGATAGAATTGGTTGATGTGTGCTGCAGGCGTGTATTGAGGACTCTCAAGGAGAAGTGAGAACTTGTCTGGTTGATGAGATTTTGGCCAATCTAACACATCTAGCTGAAGAT
Source organism: Chrysanthemum seticuspe (assembly GCA_019973895.1). Classification (NCBI taxonomy): domain Eukaryota; kingdom Viridiplantae; phylum Streptophyta; class Magnoliopsida; order Asterales; family Asteraceae; genus Chrysanthemum; species Chrysanthemum seticuspe. The sequence continues at coordinate 58,341,902 of BPTQ01000004.1, read as the reverse complement.
CTTTATGGGGTAGTATATCTAGAACTTTAATCCTGCTTCAAACTTGTGTGTTTTGCTTAATTTAAGCAGCCAACGACGTTGTCTTATGAAAAGCCCCTGCCAATATATGGTTACTCAAGTGACATGGCTACGACCATAAAACAACATGTTATAACACAAAGCTGAACGTCATTGTTCGCCCACATAAATGTACAAAAGGGGTACTTTAGGCTTAGATATTCGAGAATGTATCAGAAAAAGGAAATAAGTGCCATGACTCCATTAATATAAATGCCTCGCCAACGTAGGATTATTCTTAAAGTTTGTCCAATTTTTATGACACAACATCTATATCACAGATTTATCATCATTGCCTACCTAATTGTTCAAATTTGTAAGAATGCATAGAAGAAAGGGGAAAAATGCCATAGCTGCATTTGTATAAAAACCTTGCCAAAATACGGTCATTCTTATATTTTCATCGATTACACTCAACCAACAGACATATAACAGAAACACATGATGTATGTGTATGCAGAAACATGAAGTATAACCGCTATACTGCCTTTTAAACTCATTTATACAACCATAGAGTATGCTCGGATCAAGAAAATGTTATTATAAACACATTAACTTAGAAAACAAATGTGGGCTAACAAATCATAATCTGCAACTTCAGGCTCATATAGGTAAAAAATTTGGAAAAAGAAGGCACATCCGCCATGACTGCAAATTTAGCAAACTTGCTCGGCCATGATGTAGCGCATAATCTCACCTTTATTCGAATCTATTAAGGAACATTCAAATTCTATCATCACATCTTATTATATTTTCATTGTTATCCTCCCCGCTCTATTAACTGGTTGAAAAGTGAATAGATGGCTGTGTCAAAAAAGACACACAACCAGTTAGGACTGAGCATCGGGCCGAAACCGACCCGTCCCGACCCGACCCATCCCAAAACCGACAAGGTTGAAAATTCTAACCGAATCCCGACCAGATTTTAGTTCGGGTAATCCCGACCCGAGTCCCGAAACAAACCGCTTTGTATGGTTTTCTTTGTGTTATCCCGAAACAATCCCGACCCCCGACCCGACCCGAGTCCCGACAAGGCTGAAAGCCCATCCCGAGTCCCGACCCGAGTTAAGGTCGGTTTGTGTCGGTCGGAGTCGGGCGTCGGTTGTCGGTCGGGATTGCTCAGCCCTACAACCAGTATCATTGACTCATCCAAGCCATTGTATCACACATTGAAAAGGATGAGAGAAATCGATATAAAGATTCTAAATGATGCCTACAAGGAAAATTTTGATACCGTTAACATCAATATACTATTTTACAATTCTGAGCCTATATCCGGCATTATACATTTACATCGATTTCCCAATCGTGTGTAAGAATGAGCTAAAATGCATGATGCAACAAAAAAAAATTAACATCTCTCATAACACTTAAACCACACTATTATTTCAAATCTCAAAGCATCAGATCTAAAAATAATAATAATAAAAAAAATATATTATTACAGTTAACAACAAAAAATACTGAAACCACAAATTAATTGACACAAAATTTTCACCTAACACTGCAATTTCATAACTCTAAATATTTTTATATAAAAAAACATAAATTATTAAAATTAACAACAAAAAACACTGTAACCACAAATTAATCGAGACAAAATTTTCATCTTAACACTACAATTTCAAAAACTCCCAAATATTTTTTTGTAAGAAACTACCTTTTTATACATTAGGCGTGCGAACGACCAATATTAGCCACACGTGTACCCTCTTCCTCAATCTTCAAACCGTAAAACGCAACAGAGTGTTTTAGTAAGATATGAGATTGTAAATAACATTATAGATCACTACGCATGGAGGTTGGTGAAACAAAGACCTAAAATCACTAACAAAAAAAGAGCGGACAAACAAAATGTGGGTAAAAAAACCCCGGCCCTCATGGGCCAATAACTCAGCCACGTCGAATGGCCCAACAACCCAAATAACATGGATAAAACAACAAAACTACACGCTAGAGAAAAAACTAAGTCGTTTTGATTTTTTCAGCCTAAACGGCGGCGTCCGCACGCTTAATATAGTACTCCGTAATAGAGTAATAGGTGGTAAATCTCTCATTTTAAGTGTAACGTTTCATTTTACTTCCATATCAATAAACACACATTTATCAAATGCTCTCTCCTACTACACACACCAACACAGAACTTTCTGTGCAGTTGTGTGTATGAATTTTATGTGTATGAATAAATGGTTGGTTGTATGAATTTTTGGTGTCAAATCTTTGCTATTTTGATAATTTTCACAAAAAGTATGAATTAATGAATACGGTTCAAAACATCCCAAAATCTCAGTGTCTAGTCTCCTGCAGCAGTTCCCAACTGTGACATAAAAGTGCACACACTTGTGACCCAGTGTGTGACATAAAAGTGCACACACTAAAGAAATCGGGTACTTCTATAGAATCAACTGGGTTCTGTGTAAACCTTGTGAGCTCTTTCTTGTTCCATAAAAGTGCACACACTTGAGACCCAATGTGCACCAGTGTTTCAAAACTTGATACAGTGCATGGACGAATATCGTCAAATCGTCTAATAGGGGTGATAAGGTGTCAACTGATTGACAAACACTTGAGACTGAGTTCTGATAATTTTGTCCTCAAATATAATTTTCAGTGGAATTCAATAATAGACGAACCAATGGAGCTCAGATAATGGTTCAAACTCAAACAAACCTAAAAAGGTAAGCAACAAGTCAACGACTACAATAATAACACGGAAATCTGCGAATCAATATAATCAACTAATACTGCCTAAAACATAGCTAATTAAAACAACATTTATAACCTTTTATTTCAAGGGCGAAAAAAAGTAAATTGCTTACATCCAAAAAGAAAAGGAAAAACAATCTCAAAGCTACAGTTGATCAAAAGGGCGAAAAAGTCAAATTTATTGTTAAATGGATCAATAAGCAATTTCTCCTCATCACTACTGTACATATAACAAATGATGAAGTAACTAGCAATACTGTCTAAAATGATCTTTCTGTCTCTATATACGTAGTAACAAGTAAGAATCAACGAATACGGTTCAAGTGAGCAAAGGGCTCTGAAGCGGCTTTAGGGGCAGCTTTTGCAGCAACTTCTGGGCTCCCAAAAACATTCCAAAATCTTAAAGTCTCGTCTCCTGCTGCGGTTGCAACAGTACATCCATCAGGGCTCTGCGCCATGTAAAGAACTCTTGATGTATGACCAGTAAGCTCAGCCATCTTAACCATCGACGGGTACTTCCATAGTGTCAACTGGTTCTGTGTAAACCCATGTGAGCTTAGCAGCTCACGCTCGTTCTGGTTCCATAAAAGTGCACACACTTGTGACCCTGTGTCAACTGAGTTCAAACAAGCACCGGTGTGTGTGTTCCAAAACTTGATAGACTTATCGCCACCACCACCACCTGAAGCAAGAAGATTAGCCTGAAACGGACACCAAGCAAGCGCCTTAACAGCTGCAGTGTGTTCTTCCATCCTGTGAAGGTATTGAGCTGGTGCATTTGATGAGGCCATTGATCTGTCCCAAATGTGAAGAAGATTGTCGTTGCCACCACTGGCTAATTGCTGACCAGAAGCTGACCATTTCAACCCACAAACTTCTTGGTGGTGACCACTGTATGTCTCGACTATATGTTCCCTTACTCTAACATCGTTGTTTACGATCTGACCATCCATTCCTCCGGTTGTCAGAATGTGGTTGTTCCAATCCATTGCTCCAACTCGAGATTGATGTCCACCTTTCAATGTCCTTAACTGTTTCAATCAAACCAAAACATTATAAGTAAATAAACTCATCAAAACATAGTATATCAAATTCACGAAATATAATAAGATCAGATAATTACCAATCTGTTAGCGGTTGAATCCCAAAGCTGAACATCAGAACTGTTTAAACCAACTGAGATGTGGCGACCATCGGGTGCCCATTTAACACTTGTAACAGGACCACTTTCATCATCAACTGTCACGAGTTCTGATGTATTGCCATCTGTAGCATCCCAAAGATACACTGTATTTGCAAGAGCAATTGCGAGAACATTGCTGCTTCCCCAATCCAACAAATTCAAATAGTAATCATCGACAAGATCAGGTGCATCCAATGTTCTTTCAGAAGTCTATTACAACCAAACACAAAAACCACATTTCAGTACTAAAACAAAAATTATTTAAAATTTCACAGATTTAATTCTAACAACAAATTTACATTGTATAGATAGTTTACTACCTGAGGAATGTATCTACGGGCTTTGACTGGTTTCGAATGGTGGACCGGTGCAGCAAACAAGTCACTAGGAATTGCTTCCACAGGGGTCGGGGGCTTGTTCTTGAAAGCAAGAATCCTGGTTCTGTTCATGTTGCAACCTTCCGCCAAACGCTTCCTGTACGCTTCCCTTGCTGGTGAGCTGTCAACTGGATTCTCCTTACCTTTCTTCGCTTCTGTGAGCATGTAGTGCGCGTAGTCGAAATCCATAGCAGATCTATTTGGAATAAACCTATCCAACTACACAAACAAACACAAAACCCCAAATCAGTAACAGCAAAAAAAACCCCTAAATCAATAACAAAAAACCCTTTAAATCAGTAAAAAAAAAAACCTTTACATCAGTAAAAACCAACCCTTTATATAAATCAAAAGAAAACTCACGTTTTCGCGGGAATTCTTGCGATGAAGGTATTGTTCCTTAAGCGCGTTTCTTGATTTAGTGGCAGAAGAAGTAATAACAGATCCTGCATCCATAATATTAATAGACAAAAACAAACAAACAAGACCCAATATAGATTTATATATAAAAACAAAGAAAGTTACAAAATTTGATCAAATCCTGCAAAAAAAAGATTAGTACACAAGCAATGAAACAATAATCGAAGATCGCGAAGATGAGATGGAGATCAGCTGATGATTAGAAGAAGATTAAGAGAGTGATTGTGTGATTGAAATGAGAGAATTTCGGGCTCATTTATATGTGTAAGAACGTTAGGGTTGTGTGATACAGGGGTTTAACGGCTACATCCAAATAATAATAACTAGCCGTTGAAAGTTTTTATGTTATGGATTTGCCCTTGGGTTATGATGAGGGGGGAAGTGGGCTAAGCTAAGCCCATTGGTAGGGGTTTTCGTCGGCTCGGTTCTTGGGTTTTTCGTTTAATACGGTCTGGGTTGTCGAGGTTAAATTTTTTTAGGCCGAGAATTGAACCAAATTTAAAATAAATTAAATCGAACTGAAAATCGTATTCAAATTCAGTTATTTTTGCGGGTTGACCTAAACACCCGAATTACATAAATTATTTTTTTCTTTTAATTACATTTATTTTTGTCATCAAATATTTTTAATTGTAGAAACTTAGACGATTGATACTCAAGTATATGGAAAATAACGAATTTTCATGTTATTCGTTTGGCTTACTCAACTCATAATAATTGACATTTGGATTACTATTTTATAATTGGGATAATGATAAAAATACCCAATTTTTCAAACATACTTCACAAAATACCTAATTTTTTACTCAAAAATTGAAAATACCCATAAAATCCACAAGTTTTGAGACCCTTGCGAAATAGAAAAAAAATATCGAACATTTTCGATATTTTTAGGAAATATCGCAAATACTTTACATTTTTTAAGAAAGATCAAAAATTTTCGATATATATTAAAAGTTTCGCAAATCTTTCGATATTTCTTAAAAAAATCGCAAACTTTTGGATAAAACTTGAGAGATTTTCTTGCAGTTTTTGGATAAAACGTGTTTGATTGTTATTTCTTGCTCATTTTAGCTTCCTTCACTAAAAAAAACACAAAATTTTCACTAAAAACTCAAATTTTCCATGAAATCCGTCAAAGAAATCGTCAAAATACGTGAATGTAAAGGAGGTACATGGGAAAGAGTGGATGGTGTGTTGGTGCATATGTCGTTAAATTGTGTAAAACGTACACTAATTTTACCATTGTTGTCATCATATTTATGTTTACTAGAAGCGGTATCCGAGAGGCTAGAAATCGATGCTAATGGGTAGTGTTTTTGGGAAAGTAAAAAGATTGTCTGGCAAGGATGAGAGTAGTGAATCTGATGATGAGCGTAGTGAATCTGATGATGAGAGTAGAAAATCTGATGAGGAGAGTAAAAAAATCTGATGATGAGAACAAGAAATGTAAGAAGGATAATTTTGGAATATGCATCCCCTACTCAAAACACCAGTCCCAGATATCAACTCGAAAAAAGGCATGTGTTATGGAACATTTAACCCTAATTGGGGAAAACCCCAATTTGAAAAAATTATCCAATTCAAACAAAACCCTAATTAAAAAAACAATAATTCAAAGTTTAATCTTTATTAACATAATTTTTATACGAATAAAACTTACCGGAATCGAATCTTTATTCATGATTCGTTCTAAATAGTCAAAAATTCACCGCGGGAAACCTTCGATTCGAAAAATATTTAAATCGCAAGTTTTTGTGTGGGTATGGGAGGGTTTTTTTTTTTTTTTTTTTTTGCGATTTGTCTATATCGCAGGTTGGGGTTTGGGGGAAGAAGAAGTATTTGCAATCTGTTTTTGTTTTTGTGGCAGGAAGGGATTTGTTTAAGTGTTATAAAAATATCAAAAAATTTCGATATTTTTTTCAATTTCGCAAGGGTACCAAAATTTGCGGATTTTATGGGTATTTTGAGTTTTTAAGTAAATAATTGGATATTTGTGAAGTAGGTTTGAAAATTTGGGTATTTGTCATTATCCCTTTATAATTTCAATGTTAATATGAATGACTTGAACGTATATTTTTGAATAAGTTAAGCAACATGAAATATTAGTGTTTTACAAGTTCAGTGATGTGTATTGATACGCGTACAACGCGCATTCGGGGTCAAAGGAACTTCCTTTTCGTTGAGCAAGTTTTTCAACACCCTATGCAGTGAACCTAATCATTGTAGTGTAGTATTAGGGTAAGCCTCGGGAATTGATATCGTTCTCTAGGGGAATAGGAATGCTAGTGAGAAATTACTACGCTAATATTAGGGTTGAAGAAAATTATTTTTTATTCTTTTTTATATTTTTTAGAAAACTGAAATTACAAATCTCGGGGTATTGGATATGGGGGGTTGGTATTTCTACCGATTACTCTACTTATCTAATTATCTAATTAACTAAGCTAAGGTGAGTGTAGTCTATGTCTATTGTTGTGTGCTCTTATGATGATTAAAAATGTGTTTACCTAGATGCTATTACTCTATAGTTATCTCATATTGATGGTTGAATTGTCACGTCCTTATTCTTAACGCGTTGTGTCTTCTAAGGTCGTAGGGTATGCGTTTTTCCCTAACTCTTTGAGACTACCTTAAGGTTATTGCCTACGAAATCTCTAGGATTCGTAAACTAACTCTAAGGTTACCTTTGGATATTTAGACTACAATAACTCTAAGTGATTATAAACTAATGTTTAGACTACAATAACTCTAGGTTTTCGTCTTGGCTAATTCAACTCTGTGACGGCGTCACCTTATGCTTGTGACCCCATCGGCTTCATCTTCTGACGCCGTCGGGATCCAAATCTAGGCCGTCGGAGTTGTGACGCCATACTCTTTAAAACCTGATGCCGTCAAGTGCAAAATAGCAATTTGGCTTCTGAGTCGTCACAAAGTGTGTTGCGACGGCGTCGCCATTTGGCTGTGACGCCGTCACCTTCAGTTCCAACAGCTTGAGTGTCTTGATTCTTGCCTTTGGCCATTTTCTTCATATATTCGCGCCTTTTCGTCCAAATAAGTGTCATTCCAGCAATTTGCCTTCAAGAGACTTAAAAAGTGAAAAGGAACGAAATTAAGCAGTAACGGATATAAAAGTGATCGATTAAGGGCTTAAATGACCCCTCAAAAGTGTACCTTTTAAATCCTTATCATGTATGTATACTTTTATAACCTCAGTTAGGGGTGTACAGAGTTTCACCCACCAAATCGAAAACCAAACCGAACTGAATTCGTCAAAATCAAACCGAACCGAATTAAATATCAGTTTTTGGTTCAGATATATAGGTTATCCAAACACCCCCTAAATAATCATATCCTTCATACAGATCCAAAAATGCTTCTCTGTTTAAAAATTAGTAGGTAATAACACATTTACTTTTTATTGCTTATTTACACTAAAACAAACAAATAAGCAGTTTCGACCAACTCTTACATAAGCACTTTGATTAGCAGTCTTATAGACCATCTAAAGAACATTACCTGTTAAACATGAAATCTGGGAGTAAATTGCAAAAATAGTCCTGGTGGTTTGGCCAAATTACACGTTTCGTCCTTGTGGTTCATTAATTGCAAAAATCATCCGGATTTTCCACTGTTACATGGGCTTTTGGTCCCCCATCACTAACTGTGTTAAGTGAGTTCCGTTAATAGTTACATGTTATCCCTTTTGGCTAACGGTCACTACAGCGCTCGTCCTTTAATCGTTGCAGCGACAGTCCTTTAACCTAACGACCGTTTATAATTAAAAATTTTCATCCGTTTTTATACGTTTTTATCCGTTTTCATCCGTTGTCGTCCGTTTTAATACGTTTGTATATGTTTTTATATGTTTTGTCCGTTATTCTTATGTTTTTGTCCGTGTTTGTTCGTTTTCATTCATTTTTCGTACGTTTTGTCCGTTTTTCTTACGTTTTTGTCCGTTTTTATCCGTTTTCGTCTGTTTTGTCCGTTTTTGCTTACATTTTTGTTTGTTTTTCTTATGTTTTTATCCGTTTTAATCCGTTTTTCTTACAATTTTGTCCGCTTTTCTTATGTTTCTGTCCTATTTCGACATATTGAAAAAAATTTCAAAAAAACATATATACATATTTAAAACTTGAAAAATGTTTCTCGATTTTTTTTTTTTTTTTTTAACTGAAAAAAAAATTTTGATTTTTTTTTTTCAAATATTTCAATATGTCGATATACCTTTTTTTGAAAAAAAAAAAAAAGAAGTATTCGTCATATTGAAAATTTTGAAAAAAAGTCTAAGAAAAACGAACAAAAGCGTAAGAAAAACGGAAAAAAAGGCCAATAAAAACGGACAAAAACGAATAAAAACAGACAAAAACATAAGAAAAATGAACAAAAATGTAACAAAACGGACAAAAACGAATAAAAAAAGGCAAAAACGTAAGAAAAACGGACAAAAATGGATGAAAACGAACAAAAACAAATGAAAACGAACTAAAACGTAAGAAAAACGGACAAAACGTAATAAAAACAGATGAAAACGGACAAAAACGTAAGAAAAACCAACAAAGCGTGAGAAAAACGGAAAAAACACACAAAAACGGATGAAAACGGACAAAAACATATTAAAAATGACGAAAACGGATAAAAACATATAAAAACGGACGAAAATTTTAAATCATAAACGGCCGTTAGGTTAATGGACTGCCGCTGCAACGGTTAAAAGACGGCTGTTGCAACGGCCGTTAGCCAAAAAGGCTAGCGTGTAACTTAACGGAACTTACTTAACGCAGTTAGTGATGAGGGACCAAAAATGCACGTAACAGTGGAAAATCTGGACGAATTTTGCACTTAATGAACCACAAGAACGAAATGTGCAATTTGTGGCCAAACCACAAGGACTATTTTTGTAGTTTACTCTTAAATCTGGCAAAACCAGGTGGACTTACGGTGTGTTTTAGTCTTAAAATTATTCAAATATTTGTTTGGGAAGATAATGAACATTTGTTAGTCACGGGGGTTAGAATTGGAATTATATAAATTCATCATCACCTAAAAACAACCCAAATCTAAATCCGACCAAAATTTCCCCATTTGTTGATGAAACCCTAGGCACGTGCCATCCTCGTGTTAGGGTTTCACTACCCAAATCCTCAAAAATGAATCAGTTTCGTGTAATTAGCAACACCATATTCACCCTATCCTTAATTTCCCTAATTTATAACCATTTTGTTACATTTCCAACCTCGCCCCATAGGCGTAGTTTACGCGAAACAACAACCTTAAAAAACAACAACATTAGTAGTAGTAACACTATTAGTACTAGTACTTGTAATGGAATGATAGACCATATAGGATATAAAACTAGCTGCGAGTTTTTAAAACATAACGCGCATTGCGGTAGTGATAGTTTCTTTGATTACGTTAAGTTTTATTATTGCGATAGTAATGAAAGTGCGTTAGGTAGCGTTGTTTTAGTTTTGTGGCTAGTTGCGTTGTTTTATCTCTTAGGGAATACTGCTGCGGATTATTTTTGTTTGTCGTTAAGGAAAATGTCGGCGTTGTTAGGTTTGTCGCCTGCTGTTGCGGGTGTTAGTTTGTTGCCGTTAGGTAATGGGGCGCCGGATGTTTTTGCGAGTGTTGTGAGTTTTGTAGGGAAGGGGAATGGGGAGGTCGGGTTGAATAGTGTTTTAGGTGGGGCGGTTTTTGTTACTTGTGTTGTGGTTGGGGTTGTGGCGATTTGTGTAGGGGGTCAAGGGGTTAGGATTGATAAGAAGGCGTTCTTGAGGGATGTGGGGTTTTTTATGTTTACGTTGGTGTTTTTGTTTTTTATACTTGTTGTTGGGAGAGTGAGTGTGGTTGTTGCGGTTATGTTTGTGTGTATTTATGTGGTGTATGCGGTTTTTGTTGCGGCGAATGAGATTGTTAAGAAACATGTGCATAGGCTAAAGTTGGATGTTGTTACACCGTTGATTCCGCTTAGAGTGAATATGTTTTCTCAAGAGGAGGATTCGGTTCAAACGTCTTTGCTTGATGTGGAAACAGAAGATGACGGTTTGCGTAATAGTAATGCTTTACCCGAGTGGATGTGGGCTTCTAATGTTGCGATATATTCTAACCAAATGAAGCTTCAGGAACACGAGAGGCATTTATGGGGATGGCAGGATGATGGGATTGAAGTTGATCAACCATGGTTTTCGTTTTGGAAGCTATGTTCGTTACTCGAGTTCCCTTTAATGGTTCCTAGACGGTTAACTATTCCATTAGTTGAAGAAGAAACATGGTCTAAACCATACGCAGTTGCAAGCGCTTCATTGTCACCGCTTCTTCTCGCATTCATATGGAACACGCAAGACGATTTGAGTTCATTGAGTAGGAAACTTGTGTACCTTCTTGGGGCTGTTGTCGGTTTCACCCTTGGAACTCTTGCGTATACGTATACTAGATCAGATCATCCGCCTCGTAGGTACTTATTTCCATGGGTTTTAGGTGGCTTTCTTATGAGTATTGTTTGGTTCTACATGATTGCAAATGAGCTTGTTGCATTATTAGTAGGCTTTGGTGTGTTTCTAAGAGTAAACCCCTCGATTCTTGGACTGACAGTATTAGCTTGGGGGAATTCCATGGGTGATTTAGTATCAAATATTGCATTGGCTTTGGACGGTGGGGATGGTATCCAGATTGCGTTATCAGGATGTTACGCAGGTCCAATGTTTAACACACTCGTTGGTTTGGGGATTTCGTTATTGATTGGATCATGGTCAGAAAAACCCGAGTCATACACTGTTCCGCAAGATAACAGTCTTTACTACACTATGGGGTTTCTAATCTTAGGACTTGTGTGGGCACTTGTTATACTTTTGAAAAACGACATGCGGGTTAATAGGATGCTGGGAACAGGTCTTGTTGCTCTCTATTTGGTTTTCTTATCAGTACGGTTAGCTGGTGCAACAGGAATCTTACCACTTCCTGGTTTAAGTAAATCTTAATGCAAATAAGATTGTAAATTTTCTGGATGTGAATTTTTATGGGCGGTTTTGAGTCTTTTGACCCGCCAATGACATCAATTATCACACGGGTTCAGTTTCTGGTTGTTGTGAGTTTAGAATGTAAAAATTTTAAAATGCATGATGATAACGTCTTCTGGTGCACAGATCTGAGCTTAAAATGTAGTTAAAATTGCAGGATGATAATGTAATGATCGGTTTCTAATTACAAAGTCTGTGAGCTTTTTTGCAGGACAAATTTTGGTGTTTGGTTTGCCGTTATGTTGAATTTTCCTATTTGCCCCATTTTCTCTTGTTTTTGGGTTGTCATGTATGTATGATCATGTGCTGTAAATATAATAACGCTAATGGGATATTTGGGGTTGCCTTTTGTGAAATATTGTTTTGTTAAAATGAGCAGGTAGCAATATGTTTAGATTTTATTGCTTATTTACAATGTTTTAAGACCCGGTTTTTTTATTGACCCGGCGGAGTCACCGGTTCAACCACCGGGTCGAACTGGTTTTATAGAAAAAAACCAGCAATCTAGATGGACTGTGGATGTCTTTGCTAGATGAGTGTTACTACAGACAACTTTGTTTTAGTTATAGTATTGATTAGTACACTTTTTGTTTCACATGGATTCTTGTTCGTCAGTATTCTTTTGAGGCACAATTTACATAACTTTAGTTAGCTATCTAGTGTATTACAACCATCGTCATCAATTTAACTACATACATGGTCATCTACATATTCTGTGGTTATATCACATTTATAGGTGTTTTGGTTCTTGAATTCAAGCTATTCATAGCATATAGCTTGTTCATAAAGTCGAATTTACGCAAGTAAATGTTGTAGTAGGAGATTGTCATTTGTTTGAAAAGCGATGGAAACTTTTTTCATTGCAAAATGTGAGATTACACCTAGATGTAACACTTTCTCACGTTGGATGTGTGTCATGGTAGTAAAACCCATTACCATTTGTATGTCTGATGACGTATGGTCCTTCCCAGTTAGGACTCATCTTGCCTTGGCTTGCGGCCTTGTTTGCTTCATTTTTGCGCACGTGATCACCAGGCTTGAAGGACACTGGGCGAACGTGTGTGTTATTGTAATTGGCTATTGTGCTTTGAGTGTGCATACTGTATAGGTGTCAGGTCGTGTTTTTCTTCTGTGAGTGTTAAGTTCAACCTGAGAGCCTTCTCATTGTCTTCTTGGTTGACCATGGTGACTCTCTTAGTGTGAATCATGTATCACTGCTTCACTTCCATAAACTAGGCTGAAGGTCTCTCATCTGTGCTTTCCTTTGGTGTGGTTCTATGAAGCCAAACCACGCTAGAAAGTTCATCAAGCCAGTAGGTATTGTGCTCCTTTAACTTTTTCTCGATACCTTCGACCAGCTCCTTATTTGCCACCTTTACCGTTGTTTGCCTTAGAACGGTAGCGTGACACATTGGCATGTTGATTCCCATCCCCTCGCACCAAGACTTGAATGGGTCCCAACAAATTGAGTTTCGTTATCACTGATGATGGTTAGTGGCACACCGAATCGGCTGACAATTTGATCAAAAACAAAGTTCACAACCTTACGTAGGTGATGGTGGCCATTGGTTTGGCCTCAATCCAATTGGTAAAGTAATCAACTGCCACAATCAAGTATTTGACATTACCTGGTGACGTTGGTAATGAGCCACAAATATCGATTCCCCAATGGTAAAATGGTCGGGATGAGATGATAGGTATGAGATCATGTTTTGGTTCTCGTAGGCCTGACATTCCTTGCAAGATTTCGGCTCAACTTGTATCGTGATTGTTTTACATTTAACTCTTAAAAGTTTAAAAAATTACCCTTTTTTTTTTTTTTTTTTTTTTTTTTTTTTTTTTTTTAAATTTGCGTTTTTGTTTTTTTAATCTAAATTTAACCACTAAACTTTCAATGACACATGTATTGTTTAAGTATTTCAATTTTAAATGTCTCTTTAGTTAAAGCCTTAACTTTCAATAAAAACTTTAACTACTTTTACCAACATTTTATTAGTAAACCAAAAAACATAGTTAAAGGGTTGTATGCTTACTCTACACGTAACTTGTTCGATAAAGAATAATCATATACAGATGTTATAAAAATGGAAAGAACGAATCCGTTTGATCTAAAGGGGCAAAATAATAATTAGTAAATAGCTTAAAACAAAAATAGTTAATGTATCAATGTTAATTCTAGTAGCAAAAAAACTAGATAATTGTCCTTATATGGCAGGTATCATAATTCCTAATTACGAAGTATCACCCTAATCCGTCAAATCCGATAATTCTGCTTAGGTTATCCGTCACTTTTTGATCGGATTCAGGTTGATAAACATGATATCCGCCTATGAACTGTTTATTAGTTTTTTCATTATCTAAATCTACCCAAATGGTGAACACTTCTGATGGCAATGATTATAACTATCGGTCTTTTCTAAGTTATAACTAAAAAAGTTGACTAAATTAGTTGAGTGATGTAAATAATTGGTTAAATACAAATATTAAATAAAGTTAAGTCAAAGCTAATAGAAGATTAAACCGCCAATAATTTAAACCATTCACCGCCATCCCCAAATCACAAACCCTAATATTGACAGAGATAAATACAAACCCATAAACACAATTCTCTCAATTCAATCACACAATCTCTCTCTTAATCTCCTTCTAAGCATCTGCTGATCTTCGAATCGTCTTTTGTTTCATTGATTTCTGTTATCTGCTTGTGAAACTAATCTTTTTTTTGCAGGATTTTATTAAATTTTGTATCTTTCTTTATTGTTATATATAAATCTATATTGGGTTTTGTTTGTTTGATTTTTGCTACTAATATCATGGATGCAGGATCTGTTTCTGCTACTAAAACAAGAAAAGCGCTTAAGGAACGATACCTTCATCGAAAGAATTCCCGAGAAAACGTAAGTTCTTTTGTGTATTCTTTTCGTTACTGATATGGGTTTATGGTTTTTTGTTCTTTTTGTTGTTGCTGCTAATTTAAAGGGGGTTTTATTGTTACTGTTTTAAAGGTTTTTCTTACTTATATGGGTTTTTATGTTTGTTTGTGTAGTTGGATAGGTTTATTCCAAATAGATCTGCAATGGATTTCGACTACGCGCACTACATGCTGACGGAATCGAAGAAAGGCAAGGAGAATCCAGTTGACTGCTCGCCGGCAAGTGTAGCGTACAGGAAGCGTTTGGCGGAAGCTTGCAACATGAACAGAACCAGGATTCTTGCTTTCAGGAACAAGCCTCCGACGCCAATTGAACTGATTCCAAGAGACTTGTTTTCGTCTGTTAAACCTGTCAAAGCGCGTAGATGCATTCCCGAGGTAGTAACCTCTCTTTTAGAGACATTTGCTGTTAGAATTATATTTGTGTTTTTATACTGAAATGCGGTTTTTGTGTTTGGTTTGTGTAATAGAGAACATTGGATGCTCCTGAAATTATTGATGATTTCTGTCTCAACCTTTTGGATTGGGGAAGCAGCAATGTTCTCGCGATTGCTCTTGCAAGTACCGTGTATCTATGGGATGCTACAAATGGAAATATATCACAACTCATGACAGTTGATGATGAAAGTGGTCCTGTTACAAGTGTCAAATGGGCACCCGATGGTCGGCACATCTCAGTAGGTTTAAACAGTTCTGATGTTCAGCTATGGGATTCAACCACTAACAGATTGGTAATCATCTGATCTTATTATATTTTGTGAATTTGATGAATCTTTACTTATAATGTTTTGGTTTGATTGAAACAGTTAAGAACATTGAGAGGTGCACATCAACTTCGAGTTGGAGCCATGGATTGGAACGACCACATTCTGACAACCGGGGGAATGGATGGACAGATTGTAAACAATGACGTTAGAGTAAGGGAACATATTGTTGAGACCTACAGTGGTCACCACCAAGAAGTTTGCGGGTTGAAATGGTCAGGTTCTGGTCAGAAATTAGCTAGTGGTGGAAACGACAATCTTCTTCACATTTGGGACAGATCAACAACTCAATATCTTCACAGGATGGAAGAGCACACTGGAGCTGTTAAGGCGCTTGCTTGGTGTACGTTTCAGGCTAATCTTCTTGCTTCAGGTGGTGATAAGCGTATCATGTTTTGGAACGCACACACCGGTGCTTGTTTGAACTCAGTTGACACAGGGTCACAGGTGTGTTCACTGTTATGGAACAAGAACGAGCGTGAGCTGCTGAGCTCACATGGATTTTCACAGAACCAGCTGATTCTATGGAAGTACCCTTCGATGGTTAAGATGGCGGAGCTTACAGGTCATACATCCAGAGTTCTTTACATGACACAGAGCCCCGATGGATGTACAGTTGCATCTGCAGCAGGAGATGAGACATTGAGATTTTGGAACGTTTTTGGGAACCCAGAAGCTGCTGCTAAAGCTGCCCCAAAAGCCACCCCTGAGCCCTTTGCCCACGTGAGCCGTATTCGTTAATTCATACTTTTTTCTGCTGAAAAAACTCGTTGTAAACAGTACTATTTTTTACTTCATGATTTTTGTTACGGAGTAATAATGTAAAGATATAGGTGAGGAGAAATTGCTTGTTGATCCCTTATGAGATTTTGGTTGTTGGTTACAATAAAAATCGAAATGTTATTCTTTTGTATGAGTAAATGACCTTATAAGATTTTTGTTTGTTTACAGTGAATGTCTTTTGTCCTTAACAGTGAAACATTTTAGAGAGCTTTTTTTCTCTTTGAAAAAATAAAGTAATGAATAAAAAAGTGTGCAGGTCTGCACAACCTATTCAACTAATAATAAAATGACCCGTTTTGACTCAAACCCATTTTGACCCATTAATCCATTACCAATCCATCCCGTTTGTCACCCCTAACAAAAGTAGCCAGTACTTGATTGGAAGATCAAAACCAGCATCCGTGATAGCATTCAAGATCATCATTGCTTCACTTGTAGTCTTACACAAACTAGCAGCCCTGATGAAGCACGTCCATATTCTATGATCTGGCTCAACCCCTTCATCCCTCATTTCCACAAATTTCTGAATTCCAACATCATAATCCCGATTCTTAAAACAAGATTCTAAAACCGAGCTATAAGTCAATGTACTTAAGCTCTCGCCACTCAACTTCAAATTCTTAAGTACTTTCTCAGCTTCCAATGGATTTCCCGAGCTCCCATAAGATATCATAAGCAAATGCATTGTTGCAGTTGTTGGTTTAACCCCATCTTCTTTCATTAACTTAAGTAACTCCTCACATTTGGAATGATTTCCAATACTTCTATACGTTTTCATCATTAAATGATAAAATGAACAATCAGGATTATACCTTCACTTCTCATCTTCTCAAAAAGCTCTTCGGCCTTTCAACCATCTGTATTTTACCAAAAGCAGCAATGAGGCTTTTATAAGTGGTCAACTTAGGTTCTAAACCTTCTTTAACCATTTCTTGAATAAGTAACATCCCGTCTTCTGGTTTATGGTCTCGACAATACATTACTATCAAAGTATTGTATGTGTCTCCATCCGGTTTAAATCCATTTTCTCTAATCTTGTGGTAGACTTGAACGGTTTTTCTATAATCTTCAATTTTTGTATATAATTTGAGCAAAGAGTTATATATAGAAAGATCGGGTTTGAAGCCAACTTCCATCATCTCATCAACCATTGCTTCGACGTCTTGTACATGTTTGACCCTACAAAGTAAACCGATCATTACTCTATAACGATGCATTGTGGGAAAATAACCCGCAGCCTTCATTCCATTATATATCTTTTTCACTTCAAACACATTCCCATTTTGTGCAAACGCATCAAGCATTAACACAATTGAATTTTCACTGATCTTAAATCCCAAATCTTGAAGCTCTTGAACCACAACATATAACTCAGTCAATCTCCCATCAACAATTAAAGCTTGCATAAGGCCATTGACCGAGTCAACGGTAGGATAAGGCCCGTCTCTCATCATGGTATTGAAAGCAGCACGTGCTTTTTCGTATTGACCTTTTGAAGCATACGCTTGTATCAAGGCATTCCAAGCTTTTCGATCAACAACTGGAAATCTTTGCCTAAGACCCCCGACCACGCTTTCGGCCCTCTCTAGTAGGTTTGACTTTCCATAAGCATCAATAAGGTCAACATAAACGGAAATGTCATCAATTGGTATTCCATTTGACTCAGCCCGGTTCACTAAATCATGACCAGTTTCTGGAAATCCCATTTCACAGTGTTGAGTTTATGATATATAAAATAAAATAAAACATAAAGACATCAAGAGTACACAGCGGAAGACTTAAGATCATAACAAATAAATTAATTAACTGAAAGTATGCGTAACGTACCTCTTGCGAATTTCAAATCTCTTGAGCAAAGCAAAATCACCCTCGAGCAAAGCAAACCAAAGAAGTACTAAATGGTGTAAGAATAATGTCTTACAACCACGTTCTTGTACACACGAATTAACCAACGAATCAAGCGATTGCTAGATCTAACACAAGCCCTCGTATATGCAAAAACCAAACCGAACTCCCTAACAAATGGGGTTTTCGGCCAAGCTATGCAAAAGAAAGAGAAGAGAGGAGATCTAGGTTAATTCAATGCACAAGGTGTGAATGAAACCCTAGACCCTACCCCTCCTTATATACTAGAAGTAAAACTTAGAGGACAAGTTAGGGGAACAAGGCCTTGGAGAGACCCCATGGCCGGCCATGATGTGAAGCCCAAAGCCCATCCCATAACTTTCCAATGTTTCCATTTCTAGTCCTTCTCTTTTCCATTTTAACGGTCGTTAGTCATTTTTCCGTTAAATACATAACGATCGTTAACCGGACTTAATGTGTAATAATTAATCGTAAACATAAACATTAATTATTAACTTTAATTCTCATTCGCTAATGTGTGCAATCCCGTGGTCACGAGTTCGAATCCGGACATTCACATGTTTGTAAATATATACATTTCCAACACACAGTACATAGAAGCGACATTCGTGTAAATAACTTTAGAAGGTTGTATTCCCATAAACATCATATCAGAGACAACTTGAAAAGCTTCGTGTAAAAGTTGATCCTCTTCACATTTGTACATCAACGAGGTCCCACTAAACGAACTTGAATTAGTACTCTTTTTGTATTCATCTAAAGCTGCATCTAACTGATTTGACTTGCAGAAAACGACAATTAGAGCTTCAGTCACAATATTTCCGACTCCGGTGCGTGTTCTTTCAGAAAATTGAGTAAATCCAATGCTTCTGTATGCCTTCCTGACGAGCTATATGAACTCAATATAGATAACAAGTTCTCGTGATCCAATTCATAACCCTCTAATATGGCTAGCTTAACCATTTTGGCTGCATGATCATAACACTCACTTTTGACCAAAGTATAAGAAATTACTTGCGGGTTTAACTTGCAAAATGTTTTCATATCGGTTATTATTTTTTCGATGTGATCGTCTGTGTTTTTAGCAGTTTGGATTAGTAACTGGTAAAGAGATAAATCTGGCGTGAAGCCATCACGTACCATGTTGTTATACAACACCATAGCTTTATGCCCATCAAACCGTAAATAAATATCTAACATAACCGAATGTTTAACACACTCGTTGGTTTGGGGATTTCGTTATTGATTGGATCATGGTCAGAAAAACCCGAGTCATACACTGTTCCGCAAGATAACAGTCTTTACTACACTATGGGGTTTCTAATCTTAGGACTTGTGTGGGCACTTGTTATACTTTTGAAAAACGACATGCGGGTTAATAGGATGCTGGGAACAGGTCTTGTTGCTCTCTATTTGGTTTT
Source organism: Chrysanthemum seticuspe (assembly GCA_019973895.1). Classification (NCBI taxonomy): domain Eukaryota; kingdom Viridiplantae; phylum Streptophyta; class Magnoliopsida; order Asterales; family Asteraceae; genus Chrysanthemum; species Chrysanthemum seticuspe. The sequence continues at coordinate 58,322,374 of BPTQ01000004.1, read as the reverse complement.
CTTATCAGTACGGTTAGCTGGTGCAACAGGAATCTTACCACTTCCTGGTTTAAGTAAATCTTAATGCAAATAAGATTGTAAATTTTCTGGATGTGCATTTTTATGGGCGGTTTTGAGTCTTTTGACCCGCCAATGACATCAATTATCACACGGGTTCAGTTTCTGGTTGTTGTGAGTTTAGAATGTAAAAATTTTAAAATGCATGATGATAACGTCTTCTGGTGCACAGATCTGAGCTTAAAATGTAGTTAAAATTGCAGGATGATAATGTAATGATCGGTTTCTAATTACAAAGTCTGTGAGCTTTTTTGCAGGACAAATTTTGGTGTTTGGTTTGCCGTTATGTTGAATTTTCATATTTGCCCCATTTTCTCTTGTTTTTGGGTTGTCATGTATGTATGATCATGTGTGCTCTAAATATAAGAGCCTTGGGTACAATAACATATGGTTGCGCGTTATGCTGAGGTGGCGTTGTCATACCAGCTTCGAGCGTTGAACTCGCGTTATGGTCTGCATTGATATGGCAACGTAGAAGGAAACGTATTAAACAACAAATAAAAAATTACACACAAGCCCCTAAACGGCTAGTTTTGATTTCAATTTCAAAATAAAAAATAAAAAAAAATAATGGCTATATTTCTTTTCTTTAAAAAAAAGCTTGTTCTTTCATAATGGATTCGAATCAAAGTAACGAATAACGTAACAACTGGTCCGATGTAGATGACGAAACAGACGTTTACTTTATGATGGTCGCGTACGAGTATCACCAACGGTTAGAACAAGAAGCATCTCGACTTTGCTTGACCCGTAACCCGATCTACCGTGAACGTGAGGTTGCCGAAGTACGTTTGATGGCCTACTATTTTAATGAAGGTTCTAAGTATCCGCCGTGACTTTTCGAAGAAGATATCATATGAGCCGAAAACTATTTCTAAAAATAGTCGAAGGTATTGAATCTTATACTGCCGATCTTCTTCCAAAGCATTTTAAATTCTTTAGCCAAGCACCCGATTGTACGAGTCGAATGAGTATGAGTGTTATTATGAAATGCACATCCGCCATACACCAATTGACATACGGCACCGCACCCGATGCATTTGATGAATATTTGCAAATTGGTGAGCATACCGCATGTGAATGTCTCAATAATTTTAGTAAGTGCGTTATTGATTTGTTCATGCCGGAGTATTTAAGAAAACCAACTTATAACGACATTCAAGATCTTTATGCAAGACATGAGCATATTCATGGTTTTCCGGGAATGCTTGGTAGCATTGACTGTATGCATTGAGAATGGAGAAATTGTCTGGTGGGATGGCATGGGCAATATGGTAGGGGTGATAAAAAAAAATATCCAGCTATAATGCTTGAAGTTGTTGCTTCGCAAGATTTATAGATTTGGCATCCATTTTTTGTGGTGGCGGGGGCGAATAACGATATTAATGTTTTAGATAATTCTCTGTTATTCGACGACATTCTTGATGACGTCGCCCCTGTAGCTCCATATGAGGTAAATGGAATAATGTTTGAAAAGGGATATTACTTAGCTGACGGAATTTACCCATAGTGGGCAACTTTCGTCAAATCATTCACGGCCACAAGTGACAGTAAACATGGTTATTTTAAAAGGCGACAAGAAAGTGAATGAAAGGATTTCGAACATGCTTTTGGTGTTCTCCAAGGACGTTGGGGAATAATACAACAACCGGCACGTCAATACGAAGTTACTAAGATAAGTAAAATCATGTATTCTTGCATCATATTGCATAACATGATTTTAAAAGATCAAAAGTTTGCAATAAGTGAGTACAACGAAAATGAATCCGGTACCACATAGGCAACAAAGGTGGATCGAGAATGTGATGTCCAGCGTCGAAAGACAAGAGAAATACGTGACAAAAATACACATATTAGTACAAGAGAAATACGTGACAAAAATACGCATATTAGTCTCCAATGAAACATTATGGAGCATATTTGGAGAAAACATCAAGAACAAGATGAATAAGTATTTGTAATTCGTATGTTTTAATTTTTCGCACGTTTTTAACTTTCCGTATGTTTTTTTTTTTAATTTCCGTATGTTTTTATTAGTATTTGTAATTTGTACTAGACTTTAATGAATGAAATATTATTTATGAGGTGATGTTATGAAAGAAAATTAGTTAAAAGGTTTAAATTGTAATTTGAAAGTTTTTAAATAAAGGTGGGTCCCAAAAGGTGATGTTGAGGTGGTGTCATGATAAGAGGTGTTTTTTTTGTGCTAATGTTGAAATGTTAAAGCTGATGTGACGCTGACGTGACGATTTTTTTTTTTCATAACTTAAGTTATGGTACCCTACGCTATAACGCTAATGGGATATTTGGGGTTGCCTTTCGTGAAATATTTTTTTGCTCAAAAAATAAGCAGGTAGCAATATGTTTAGATTTTATTGCTTATTTACACTACGATAAACATATAGTACCAATTTTAACCAAACCGGCCGTACTTCTGCCTCTGATGCTCCTCGGCATTTAAAGGTTATGTTTAGCGTTACTTACGTGATAGCGTATTAATATTAGTTGCCCAATCGCAAGAAATATACTAACACCACAAGAACAGAAGGAAACGAAGAGATCAAGAGAAGAAGACCTCACATCATCACACGAAGTATAATCATTCGGTTTTTCATATCGATTTCGTAATGTTTATCATTTATCAATCGTTTGTTATTTCCCTTTGGTGTTAGCCAAGTTATGAGTAGTTTGTTGATTTGATTTCGTTTATTTCGATTTAATGAATTTACGTTGGATAGTTTATATGTTTATTGTTCAAATAATGCTCGTTTACTTTTTACTTTTTTTTATTATTCGATGTCATTTGCTAGATCATGAATTGTTAGATTGACAACCTGCATTTACGATCCTTATCATGATGTTAGGCTAGTAACATTGGATAACTAAAAGTCGTTGCTAGTTTACCATTAAGACTAGAGGTGGACCAAACCCTAGGTTAGACATAAAAAATAACTAAAACAAGTAAGTTAACATAATTCTCTCTCAGAAGGTAACCACTAAACTAAAATTGTATGGCAGTAAGAAAAAAGAAAAAAATGAGAGATAAATTTTGAACAAAGTATGGCAGTTGAAAAAAAATTGGCAGTTATGGGAAAAATGATGATAAATTTACATACCCCTCAAATTGTTGAGGAATGGTATATTACTCACTATGGGGTAGTGGGTGATTTCATTATCTCTAAAAAACCATCACTTTTGATTACCTTTTCCATTCCTTAGTACCTATAACCTCCAACCAAGCATGCCCTAAGTATCCTTGACCATCTGGCTTAGTTTACATTTCTTTTCACCAACGTATGTTCATTAGATCATTGCACTAACGGGTCATTAAGACATTGTAGGATTAGCTTGACTGACACGTTCTTCCTAACTTGATCACACTCATAATTTTATAGTGTTAGTTATTTTTTTTATTAGTTTAATTGATCCGGCATCGTGCCAATTTCTCATATTGAAAACCCTTTAAAAGTCGTAAAAAGTCCGCTAGGTTTAGATTTAAGTTCAACTGCTCCTTGCTAACAACCCATGCTTACCATACTACCTAGGATTGACCGGGGTACACTGACCGTTAGTGTTAATCTATAGGTTATGACGATTAGTATAAATTTAAGACGAGATTTAAAACATCACCTTGCTTATTAGCCTAGTATTTTCAACTAATCTAAATGCTTTTTTTCAAGATTGTGTTTCTGGTACAAATTTTGTTTTGATCTTTGTTGAAAATAACTACTTAAATTTTGAATTTATATGCTCGTTATACCAAGCGCTCTATCGGCTATCTTCCATTTGTTTACTTATAACAAACGTGGGCTATTACTTAGAATGAGAATTGCGTCGTTCATTACTCTTGGTAAGACATGAATCCTACATTTAAAGTCTTATTAGCAATGTTGTAAAAATCGGGCTAAGCGGCTGCCTAGACGCTAGGCGGGCATACAACCCTCGTTTAGGCAAATTGGCCAAACTAGGCAGAAAAGTCAAAAGGCGGTCAAACATCCGACTAGGCGGAGCTAGGCAGACAACAAAGTCAACAAAAAGTCAACATTTGTTAACTTTTTTTTTTGAAATAAGAATGGTAAGGTGACATGTTAGCCTGATGAATTCCCATCCCCTCGCACCAAGAATTTAATGGGTTCCCAATAGTAAAGTGGTGTGAGATCATGCTTTGGTTCTCGTTGGATTCTGGTGTGGGCCTGACATTCCTTGCACGATTTTAGCTTAGCCTCTGCATCCTGACTCATTGCTATTTTACATTTAACTCTTAAAGTTTAACAAATTACCCTTTTTTTTATGAAATTTGTTATTATTATTATCTTTTTTAATCCAAATTTAACCACTAAACTTTCAATGACAAATGTATTGTTTAAACATACCCCTTAACTTTAAATAGTCATACTGTTGGGAATAAAGATAACAGTTACCACTGATAAGCTGTGGAAGACACTGCTAAAGATTACACTAGCAGTGGAAACAAATTACCACTACCAGTACATTATTACCACTGCTATTAGGATAATTGTTATGTATCCGTGTATTGATAAGTATAGAAAAGATCTTGTGTATATTATATATTGTTAGCATTATACTTATCTTGTAAAGGACTCCTTGTGCTATAAAAGGAGATCCTAGGTCATTGCTTAGAGTACGAAATACTCACATATTATTCATATAAGCTTCAAGGTGTAACCCTAGTGATAAGCAAGATCACTCGTATTATTTCTTAATAATATTGGAGCTTTGTGTTAAACTATTCCCACTTACATTTACATCATATAATTCGTCTTCTGGTATTACTAGTATATTCCGCGTGCTTATTAATACAACTCAAAGTATCACTAACACAAGGAGTGTGTTTAGATCCATTAAGTGGTATCAGAGCTTTGGTTCTAATACTTTGATTCAGAAGATCTAAGGAATAAGTTTAACCTACTCACTAAATTCAATGGAGATGGAAAACCAGTCCAACTCTGCTCCAAGGCTTCCTTAGCTCGAACTTAATGAGTTTGAGATGTGGATGATAATGATTGAGCAATAATTTATCATACAAGACTATGATCTATGGGTTATCATCTTAAATGGAAATTCCTTCCAGACTCAGAAGAAGACTGAGAAAGTTGGTGACACAGAAGTTGTAGCAGTTGTTGTACCTGAAACAAATGATGAAAGAGCAAAGAAGAAGAATGACCTGAAGGCCAGAAGTTTGTTACTAATGACTCTTCCTAAAGACCAGATCATTGCTTTCAGCAAATTCACTACAGCAAAAGAACTTTTTGAAGAGATCTGCTCAGTTTTTGGTGGCAATGATGCTACTAAGAAGACTCAAAAGACATTGTTGAAGCAAAGTTATGAAAACTTCTCTGCTTCAAGCAATGACTCACTTGATAGCATCTTCACCAAACTCCAGAAGATTGTTACACAACTGACTGTGTTTGGAATTGAGGTAGAAAATGAAGACCTCAATTTGAAGTTTCTAAGAAGTTTGCCTGCTGAGTTTCATACAAATGTTATAGTCTGGGAAAACAAATCAGATATTGAAACTATGAAGCTCAATGATCTTTACAACAACTTCAAACTCATTGAACAAAGATTGAAGAAGGCAGGGAAACTTGGTACAAGCTCAAGCAGCTTGGCTTTGATGTCAACCTCTGTTAACAGTGATGATTCTGAAGATGACAGTGATGATGTTATTGCCACTGCTGGTTCTACAGTTTCCACTGGTAATGTTAGTATTACCACTGCAGGTTCAAAGAAGAAGATTGCTGGTATTGGAGATCCTACCTTTTATGCTTTATCTCCACTCAAGTTAATGGCTCTATATTAACTCATGAAGACATAGAGCAAATTGATGAAGATGACTTGGAGGAGATGGATATAAAATGACAAATAGCTCTTCTTAGCATGAGGGCTAGGAAATTCTACAAGAAGACTGGCAAGCCAATTCACATCAATGGTAGTGAAACTGCAGGGTTCGATAAAAAGAAAGTAGAGTGTTTCAACTGTCACAAGTTGTGGCATTTTGCTATAGAATGCAGAAGACCAAAGAAGCAGGACAACATGTCTACTTGGTACAAGCAAAAGAAAGAGCCAATTGTGGAAGAACCAAAGGAAATGCTGGCAATTGATGGTGTGAGCTATGATTGGAGTTTCTTGGCTAATGGAAAAGAGGAAGAACCTTCAGATGCTGCTCTTGTGTCTGCTGAATTTGCTCTCATGGCTTTCTCTGACTCTGAGGTACAAAACTTTGAAAGTTGTTCTAAAACATGTAGGGCTTCTAGAGAAGTTGAAAGGCTTAATGAATCTTATGAAAGCCAAAGAACAGAGTTGTTTGTTGCTAATTATACTGTGTCAAACCTTAGAAGAGGCATAGCTGTATTAGAAAAACAACTAGAGCATTATAGAGAAAATGAGTCAAAATATAATGATGATATGATTGTTCTTAGAAGAGAGTTAGATCATAAGACAATAGTGAATGAGGCATTCAAAGAAGAGCTTGAAAAACTTAGAAAGATAAATGAGAATGTCAATTTAACTGTTGACAAATGTTATTATCAGTCTAAGTCAATTGATAAAATTTGGAATGCTCAAATTAATAGTAAAGTTAAGTCTGGTATGGGCTATAACACAGTGCCTCCACCACTAAGAGGTGTTCCAGCACCTCCTGGCATAGATTTAGCTCACAAAGGTCTAGAAGACTTTCAGAAACCTACTCGTGAATATGGTCCTCCCAAAACTGTGAAATGTGAGGAAAAGGTTAAGCATGACCTTGATGTTTTTGAAAGTGCTAGTGACTCATCAGTTGTAGATGAGAATGTTAAAAGGAAAGTAGAGGCTTCTATCTCAAAATTTGTTAATACTATTACAGAGGAACCTAGGAAACAAGCTAATAAACCTAGATCAACTGTAAGGTATGCTGAGATGTATAGAAACAAGTCACCAGCTCCTAGGGGTAACCAGAGGAGTTGGAATCATGTTAAATCTCAACAACTAGGTAGTGATTTTGTGATGTACAATAAAGCATGTTATATCTGTGGTAGCTTTAATCATTTACATGCTAATTGTGACTATCATTTTGGGAGAAGGAAAGTCCATGGGTGGAGTCTAACATGTTTCAAAACAATTTACACCCTAATCCACACAGCAAAATGATCCCAAGAGCAGTTCAACTAAGAAGTGGTCTTAAAATTTTTGCCACTGCTAAAACTGTTACCACTGCTCACCCTAAGTCATATGTTACAAGTGCAAAATCCAAAACAACTTTTGCAAAATATGCACAAACAGGGAAAAGAACTTTTCAAAATAAAAAGGTTCAATATAACCAACAGTGGTACCAAAAGCTAAACCAGCAGTTACCAATGCTCATTCAAAAGTTCCCACTGCAAGGGTTGTAAACAAGAAAAGGGGGGGCATGGGAAATGCTGTGAAGGCCTCAACACGTTGGGAATGGAAACCTAAAGGAATTACCTCATCAACCAATCCCAATGGTGTATCAATGACCTTTGATAGATTTAATTATACTGATACACGAGGCAGATCCAAGTCAATCATGGCTTGGGTCCCCAAAGGAAACTAACTCCTTACTTATATGTGCAGGAACATCCAAGGACAAAAAGATCAGATCAAGGCTACACAGATAGTGGATGTTCAAGGCATATGACTGGCAAAAAGTCCTATCTCTCAGATTTTGAACACTATGATGGACAATATGTCAGCTTTGGAGGTGGAGTTAATGGAAAAGATGCTGGTAAACAACACAATGCTTTTTTCAGATAAAAGAAGTTAATCACAACCAATATGATGCAAATGGAAGTTAAAGCAAAAGACATGGTTTTATTATTATTTATTACGCTGCATCTAAAGATGCAGAGATTACAACCATTGAGCTTACAAACAACTGACTACTCCACAAGACTACTCCCTAACACAACCTACACAGACACAAGCTTCACATTCTACCCCAACCCTATCCCAACCTAACCACCAACTACCACCTAAGGCTTCTTAGGGAAGGCCCACTCTGGCATCACTTTAGGTGCCCTTCTCCTATCAATCACGCTGTACACCTTGGGGCATGCTAGCCCAATCACCTTTCCTCTGACAGGTGGTGAGGATGATGAAGGCCCCTCTTGTGGTGGTGCTGTCAACAATGGTAGAGAAGGTGGTGCCTGCAGCTCTCATGATGGAAAGATTGTAGCAAGGGGAGGAACTACAAGGACTCTAGAAGCTGTTTCATCATCAGACTCTTCATAAGGAGACACATAGGAACTTATGTCTGAGATGTCCTCTTTGATGAGAGCATCCTGAGGCATTGGTTGGATTGATGAAGGACCAGCTACTGCAGGGTTTGTCTTCACAATAGCACCTGAATGAGTTCTCTTTCTTGAAGAAACCTCTTCAAACACCTCTTTCTTATCTCTACCTGGATTGTTCAGAACAAAATGCCAAACACTATCATCCCAAACACTATCCGAGAATGAGCTTTCAGATGAGACATTGATAGGGTTTGAATGACTCATGGTGATTTTTGGAGAGAAGTAAGTTTTTGAGAGAGAAATGTTTTTGGAGTATGTGTGATATGAGTGGCTTGTGAGTTATAGGTTCTTTAATACAAGTTAAGTTGGATTTAGTAAGTTAATATGGGGAAGGTGTAAGTTGTTGAGGAGTAAATGAAGTCTTTGACTTTGGTGGCATGGTAAATGACTTGTAGTTGACTTGTTGATTGTGTGGTTTAGTACTGTTTTAACCACTGCCAGCAGAAATTTTATTCACTTCGAGTTATTTACTAATCACTTCTAACCTTAACAATGCTTTCAGTGTTTGGTTTATGTTTGTGATATGCAGGTTTGAAGGATTCTTTGTATACATTGGAGTTGTTGCTGTTTAGTGCTTGTATTTTTGGTTGTCCACTAACTTTTATGTAGAGATTATGCCTAACAGTGGAAACTATAATGCAAGCAGTGGTAAAAGTTACTCTCACAGTGGAAAATGTAAAACAAAGAAACTTTATTCCATTCATGAAGAAGATTCATTACACTCTAAGAAAGAGTGCTATCAACCACAATCAAAACACAAAAGACAATCACCTAACACATCGTACATCCCTACACCCTACACTAGCTACTTCACTGGCTTCTTGCCCTTGCCCTGATAGTCATGCTTGTTCTTCTGTGCCCTCTTTCTTTTGTTCTCAAAGGTTGACTGCATTCTTGGACAAGCAAGACCAAGAACTTGTGGAGGAGGCCTTGGTAATCTTGCAGGCTTCTCTAGTATGGATATATGCTTCATGTTTGAGAGAGCTGTTTCCAATGCTTTTGTCAGAGCCCTTGGTAACTCTTTGGACAAGGAATAGGTCTTATCATCAGCATCATCATCTGATGAACTGGAGTAGAACTCAAGAGAAGGTGCAGGTATGGCATCTGGTGCAGGATTGGTAGTTTTCTTTGTTGACTTCTTGGAAGAAGTGCTTGCAGCCCATGGTGGAAAGTAACATGCCCACCCTGAGGCCTCTGATGATGACTCAGAATCGATCACAAACTCTGTCTCAGAATCAGAGGAGATGTCTATGATGTTGGAAGGATTGCTCATGGTGATGTTTAGGGATTTTTGTGAGTTCGAATGTGTTTTGATAAAGACTATGATGTGCCTAGCCTCTTTATATAGGCAAAGTCGATCACAAGGGTTCAATGAAGAATATATTTATTTCTCCCTATTTTGGTAGGTTAAAGAGTAAATATAGATATTATCGGGTTGACTTTTGGAAGATATTTTTAGATAGTGGCTTGGTTAAATGTAACGTTGGTTAACACAAGTTGGTTATTCATATTCTTTGTATTATGCTAACACATGCAGGTACATAACCAATCTTGGCTGGGAGTTGATCTTAAAAGGTGTGTAACTGAGACACACAACAAATGGTTATTGATTCACCATGTCTAATCCACATAAGAATCAACTAGTCCAGAGCAAACGGCTACTGGTAAAGACTAAACAAATCCGTTTATGGTTGATAGTTTACCAAAAACTATATGGTTATCAACTCACCATATTCTTTATGATTAAGAGTTGTCTAGTCCATAGCAAACGGCTCATGGTAAAGACATATCAAATCCGTTGATAGCTGATAGTTTGCTAAAAACTATGATAAGAGCAGTCCAGTTTTCATATGTTTTTCTTTACCACTGCTCTTTGAAATTTTTTGTGAAAAATTACCACTGCTAGTTCACAGTTTCCACTGACAGTGTTATTTTTACAACTGTTGATCTAGCCATTACAACTGTTGTGTCTGTAACTAATTTTTTAATAGCCGTTGAAGAGAAATTGCTTTCCATATATATAGGGTAAAATTTTTAGAAGATTATCTACTTTCCTTATTGCTATTTATCCTCTAAAGATAAATCTTTTCCTTAGATAATCTTTCTTGCGCAAAACTCTTACACCCTACCACTATATATCTTTCTCTCTCAATTGGCAAGTTCTCTATACAATTCATACTGACACAATATATTTTTCATCAAAAGATTTTATGGCACCAATCACCTTTGCAGATGAGCACAACCAAGTGGCCTACTTGGAAAAGTCAAACGAGAAGAGTGGCCCTGTTTTTCATCAGATTGTGGACTTTCTAAACATTACCCATATATGGTATGCTTTACTTCTTAATCCCACAATCTATATCTCTCAAATTAAACAGTTTGGACTTTTGTTCAGTCCATAACCATTGAAAATAGAGATATACATGAAACAGTGGATGCTCTTAGAGCCACTGTGGATGGGGTAACTATTGATGTTACTGAGGCATCCTTGAGGAGAATTCTCCAATTGGATGATCTTAATGGTCTCATCACATTACATATGCCCGAAATTCATACACATCTTTCATCCATGGGGTATGATACCACTGACAAAAAGGCTACTTTCAAAAAGAGTGGTTTCTGTTCGCATTGGAGATTTTTGATACATACTCTTTTACATTGTCTAAGTCCTAAGAAAACATCTTATGAACAATTCAGTTCAACAATGGCTTACCCTTTGGTTTGTCTAGCCACTGATAGGATTTTTAATTGGTCAAAATATATTTTTCAAAGTATGCAAGGCAATGTAAAGAGTTCAACAAAAATTTTGATGTATCCAAGGTTTGTGCAAGCAGTGTTAAATGAGTTTCAACTGCAACCCCATACAAGAATTTATAAAATCCGTTGCCTTAAGACTAAAGTTTTTCAAAACATGAACAAATATGGCAATAGGATTATTACACCTCTTTTTCCTCAAATGCTTGCAAAGATTTCACAGGTACAAAACTCACCCATAATCACTGTTCCAAACATTTATTACAATCCACCAGTTTCTCACACCTATGAGAGGAGGCATAAACAGCCAACTTCTCTCATTACAACACAGCATGTCCCTGATCCTTTTGGTTTAGGAACAAGCAGTGGTGGTTCCAGGCTTCAACCTAGTCCAACTAGGGAGGAATCTGAGCCAATGCCCCATGATTCACCTCTCCCAACAGGTCACACAGTTGGAAGTGTTGAGGGCAGTGGGCAACAAATGGACTTGATGGCACTTTGTACCAAATTAGCAAAGCAGGTTGAATCTCTGGAACAAGACTTGGCACAAGTAAAGAAGCAGCATGCCAAGGATATTACACATTTGAAAGAGGAGATTCAGACCTTGAAGGAAGAGTTGCAGGGGCTAAAACATAAGAGGAAAACTGCAAAGATTGTGATATCATTTCCATCCTCACCTGATGATGGTGATTCAAAAGACTTCAATAAAGATTTGGGAAATTCTCCCAAACAGGGGAGGAAAATAGATGCTGAAACCAAGGGGAGGAGAATTGACTTTGGAGATGAAGGTGTTTCAAGTAAAGGTACTGAGGAAGCTGATACTCAAGAAGAAGTTCCTCAACAGCAATCATAACAAGCAACAATTTTCACTGATGCAACTGCAACTACAGATTTTACCACTGATACAATTTCCACTGCAGAGCCAATAGTTCCCACTGCTGGACAAGATATTACCACTGCAAGTGAAGAAATTGAAAAGCAGAAGAAAAAGAAAGGTAAAGTTGTTATGCAAAGCAAGGAGCAAACAAGAAGAAAGATTTCAAAGAAAGAACAAGCTCATATTGCTCATGATGCTGAAGTTGCTAGAAAGATTAATGAAGATGAAGTTGCTGCAAAGAAAAAACTTGATGAATTGGAGATTGCAAGCTTTATGGAGGCTAAAAGGCTAGACAGAATGAAAACCACTGATGAAGATCCACTTTCCACTGTTCTACCTACTATTTTCAGAGAAAAGACTCCAGAGTTCAGCTATGTACCTACAGAAGAAGAAATTGATTTCTTGATTGCTAATGATCCAGTGATCAAGAAGAAGGCAATTGACCTAGTTGCAGATAAGTCTTTAACTAAAGAACAGAGAACAACACAGTTAAAGGATTTCATTCATATGAAGAATAATCAAGCACTCCAAGATGCTATTATTTCAGTCAAGAAGGGTCAAAAGAAACCAAGACAACCAACCAAGGCACATATGATTTCAATGATGAAAGATTATTGTTGCAGTGTTGGTGGCTGGAAAAGACATCAATTCAAAGGAATGCCTAATGATAAAGTAGAAGGTATCTACTACAGAGTTAAAAGGCAAGACCAAGATTTTATTCCAATGGACTCTGAAGAAGAAGAAAGAAGGTATCCTAATCTGAAGAGAAAGGCCAAAGATAGTGAACCTCAGACATTTAAGAAGTTCAAATTTGCTGAAGAACAAGCTGTTCAAGCTGAGAAATTCACTGAAGAACAGATGACTGGAATGATATTGATAGAAGAAGAAGATTTTTACCCTGAACCACTGCAAGTTAGACATCCAATTATTGATTGGGAAGTGTTTACTGCTAGCAATTTTGCTCCAACTTGGAAGATTACAAGGCTAGGTGGTGAAACTTCATCATTCATTCAATTTGAAGAACTCATCAAAGCATGTGACAGAGATGATCTTGACACTTTATAGAGATTAGTTCAAGAAAGGTTTGATGCTGAAAATCTCAAAGATATGAAGGAAATGCAGTTATGGGTTAATCTAAGAAGGCTCTATGAACCAGATACTTATGATGATTCCTTGAAATTCTCATGTTCATGTCCTGGTACTAAATGGTTTTACTATGATTCATGTGAAGTTCATCATATTTCTACATCAGATGGAGTGGATGCATTCATGTTTGCTGAGAAAAAATACCCACTCAGAGCTGGAACTCTCACTGTGATGTTGTGTACAACAATAAGATTTCATGAATATAATGAGAAGGTCAGAGCATTGTTACTTAGGCTTCAAGATCAATGTTCAAGAGCTATTCAGGCATTAAGAAGAAGATGAAGTGTTTGAAAGAATTCCCCAAATCCTTACAGAAGATGCAGATTGAAGAAACTTATTTATTTGCAGAGAAATCATAAGTTTAGGGGAGGATTGTTGGGAATAAAGATAACAGTTACCACTGATAAGCTGCGGAAGACACTGCTAAAGATTACACTAGCAGTGGAAACACATTACCACTGCCAGTATATTATTACCATTGCTATTAAGTTAATTGTTATGTATCCGTGTATTGATAAGTATAGAAAAGATCTTGTGTATATTCTATATTGTTAGCATTATACTTATCTTGTAAAGGACTCCTTGTGCTATAAAAGGAGATCCTAGGTCATTGCTTAGAGTACGAAATACTCACGTATTATTCATATATGCTTCAAGGTGTAACCCTAGTGATAAGCAAGATCACTCGTATTATTTCTTAATAATATTGGAGCTTTGTGTTAAACTGTTCTCACTTACATTTACATCATATAATTCATCTTCTGGTATTACTAAGTATATTCCACGTGCTTATTAATATAACTCAAAGTATCACTAACACAAGGAGTGTGTTTAGATTCATCACATACTAATACATCATTCAATTCTATATGTCTATTTAGTTAAAGCCTTAACTTTCAATAAAAAACTTTAACTACTTTTACCAACATTTTATTACTAAACCAAAAAACATAGTTAAAGGGTTGTATGCTTACTCTACATGTAACCTGTTCGCACCAAGACTTTATTGGGTCCTCAATGGTAACATGGTATGAGATCATGCTTTGGTTCTCGTTGGATTCTGGCGTAGGCTTGACATTCCTTGCTCGATTTTAGCTCAGCCTCTCTATAGAATCCAAGTTTTGGACTCAACTAGGGTATGAGTAACATTGATTGATTGAATGCATCGGAATAAGAATAACACAATCAATATCACTAATAAGGTTTTCTTTATTCATAAAATATAAAGAAACTAATACATAAACTACTACTACTATTACTAATGTATACACGCTATGATCGTGTGTCTAGACTCTCATTGGAGAGTTCTATGTTTTTGATGGATTATAACCTAGACGCCTACCCTCTTTATATAGTAGAAGGAGGTTACAAACCCTAATTGTAACTTACTAACAAAGCTACCTAAATATTACATATAAGGCCCTTATTGTTTCTTCTTTCTTCATTCCAGCTCGTGGGTTTTGTAATCTTCAAATCTGTAATTCCCAACAATCTTCCCCTATTTGATATTACAAAACAACCTGCATGAAGAAACAATGCTAAAACATGTCATCACAATATAAGCCGCACACCATGAATCTTCTTCCCCTTTTTGTAATCATCTAATAGGGGTCTTGTGCAACTTGTAGACGATTCCCCTTAAGTGATGCATGTAGATGGTAAGTATATGAACAATAAGCTTCCCTTTAAAAAATACTAACCATCTCGATTTTTTTTATCACTAAACAAAAGGAAATAAAGCGTAGCAGCAGATTAATCAAATCAGCAACATAATCAAAATAGTCTACTAGTAGGAAAGGAGAATCAGTAGAAACACCAACGCAGGCGTCTTATATCTTGTACTATCCATGTGACTCCAAATCTTGATAAACCCTCAACCAATATGAGACACTGAGCACTACAACGTGACTCCGTAAAGTGATAGCAAATGTGAACATGAAGCACTTTCAATATGTAGATCACACCCCTTCACTAACATTGAGCACTACAACGTAACTCCTTAAAGTGTTAGCAAATGTACGCATTAAGTACCTTTAGTTTGTAGATCTTACCCCTTCGCTAGATTTATCAAGTCTTTGTCACACCATTAAAGTACGAACAATTTATCTCCAAAGTGTCTTTACTTCACTTTGAGATATGATAAGACACGCACCTCATCAACCAGTAGGAACTCCAGAACAACCAGTAGCAACCGATCAGCAGAAACCAATACTACCAGCACGAACCAGTATCAGTAGGAACCGATCAGTAGGAACATTAAGTTCAACAGTAGAAAAATAATGTACCAGTAGAAACACTCGAATTGACCAGTACAAAAATATATAGCCCCATATCATTCTTCCAATTTGACGAGTAGGAATAAAATCAAGAAACCAGTAGTAACCAATACATGACAGCCAATCAAAATGTCAGCCCCACGTGATATCACAGAAAACGACAGCGAGAATTAAGTTCCATTCAAATTATCTCAGTACCAAGTGATGAATTAAAGTAATATACAACAAGACCTAGAAACGAGCCAAAAGATGACCCCACCAACCAATTACAACACATATTGCGTTTTAAGAAAAACGCTTACTGACTGCATTAACTTCGAGCCCCATGTACTGATTTATCAGCAGCAACCAGTATAAATAATCAGCTGTCCCACGTGATATTATAGACCAATCAAAAAGTCATACCCATGTGACCCGTACCAAACATGTCCCAATACATCAATTAATTACAATGAAGACATGAAAACGAGAAAACCAATACCAATCAGGGATCCGCGTGATCAGTACATGTGAATAATCAAATTTGATTTGCCCCACATGAACCATCAAAATATATCCAATCAGAATAAAGAGCCAATACCCACGTCATGACCAATATTCAACTCGTGAGAGCATCAAGATTGGATAAAGCTGGTACGAGGAACATTGTGGGGACCAGTAATATTGTAACTGACCATAAGATATCATGAGAAAGCGTTTAACTGATTGAGAAGAAATGAAATTACCAGTATCAATAATCTGTATCCCTAATATCAGTGCAACAATATTATCGACAGCCAACCACAGATCACGTCTGCCGCCTCTTTTCCTTGCCTCTTTTTGCCTGCTGCCTCCTTTCTTTTTCACATATGCTGCAATAGATCAATTAGGGTATAAAACCTAATTAGAGGAAAACCTTATCAACCCTAGATCGAGAGCCACGAGGATCTGATACTAATTGTAGAATCCAAGATCTGGACTCAACTAGGGTATGAGTTGATTGACTGAATGCAGCAGAATAAGAATAACACAATCAATATCACTAATAAGGTTTTCTTTATTCATAAAATATAAAGAAGCTACTACTAATATTACTAATGTACACACGCTATGATCGTGTGTCTAGACTCTCATTGGAGAGTTCTATGTTTTGGATGGATTGTAACCTAGACGCCTACCCTTTTTATATAGTAGAGGGAGGTTACAAACCCTAATTGTAGCTTACTAACAAAGCTACCTAAATATTACATATAAGGCCCTCACTGTTTCTTCTTTTGTGGGTTTTGTAATCTTCAAATCTGTAATTCCCAACACTCTCCATCTTGACTCACTTTTTTTTACATTTAACTCTTAAAGTTTAACAAATTACCCCCTTTTTTTTTATAGAATCTGTTATTTTGTTTTTCTCAATCTAAATTTAACCACTAAACTCCAATGACACATGTATTGTTTATATATACCCCTTAACTTTATATATAGTCATACTAATAAATCTTTCAATTTTAGATGTCTATTTAGTTAAAGCCTTAATTTTCAACAAAAAACTTTAATTACTTTTACCAACATTTTATTACTAAACCAAAAAACATAGTTAAAGGGTTGTATGCTTACTCTACACGTAACTTGTTCGATAAAGAATAATCAGATTCGGATGTTATAAAAATGGAAAGAACGAATTCGCTTGATCTAAAGGGGCAAAATAATAATTAGTAAATAGCTTAAAACAAAAAAGTTGATGTATCAGTGTTAATTCTAGTAACGAAAAAAGTAAATAGTTGTCTTTATATGGCATGTATCATAAATTCGTAATTACAAAGTATCACCCTAATCCGCTATATTCAATTATTTTGCTTAGGTTATCCATCATTTTTTGATCGGATTCAGGTTAGTAAACATGATATCTGCCCATGAATTGGTTATTAGTTTTTTCATTATCCACATCTACTCACATGGTAAACATTTTCTGATGGTCTTTTCTAAGTTATATAACTAAAAAAGTTGACTAAATTAGTTGAGTGATGTAAATAATTGGTTAAACAAAGTTAAATACAAATATTAAATAAAGTTAAGTCGAAGTAAAAGATTAAACTATTATTTATCTTAAATAAAACTTAAAATAGATAAAAGTATGTAATAATTAAACTTTCCATGTAAAAACCAAGGGCAAATCCGTAATAAAAATTTTCCAACGGCTACATTCAAAAACAATAACTATCCGTTAAACCATTCACCGCCAATAAACCATCACAAAAATCCCCAAATCACAAACCCTAAATATTCACACACAAATAAATACAAACCCATAAACCCAATTCTCTCAATTCAATCACACAATCTTTTTTGTTTCATTGATCTCATCTGCTGATCTCGATCTCATCTTCGCGCTCTTTGAATCGTCTTTTGTTTCATTGATTTCTGTTATCTGCTTGTGAAACTAATCTTTTTTTTGCAGGATTTTATTAAATTTTGTATCTTTCTTTATTGTTATATATAAATCTATATTGGGTTTTGTTTGTTTGATTTTTGCTACTAATATCATGGATGCAGGATCTGTTTCTGCTGCTAAATCAAGAAAAGCGCTTAAGGAACAGTACCTTCATCGCAAGAATTCCCGCGAAAACGTAAGTTCTTTTGTGTATTTTTTCGTTACTGGTTTATGGGTTTTTGTTCTTTTTGTTGTTGTTACTGGTTTACGTGTTTTTGTTCTGGTGTTACTGGATTTAAAGGGTTTCCTTGTTACTGATGTAAAGGGTTTTTTTTTACTGATTTAAAGGGTGATATAAAGGGTTTCTTTTACTGATATAAAGGGTTTTTTTTACTGATATAAAGGTTTTTTTTAACTGATATAAAGGGTTTTTTTTTTACTGATTTAAAGGGTTTCTTTTACTGATATAAAGGGGTTTTTTTTTATTTTTTATTAAAGGGTTTTTTAACTGATGTAAAGGGTTTTTTTTTTTACTTTTTTTAGTTACTGATTTAAAGGGTTTTCTTGTTACTGATTTGGGTTTTTATGTTTGTTCGTGTAGTTGGATAGGTTTATACCGAATAGATCTGCTATGGATTTCGAGTACGCGCACTATATGTTGACAAAAGCGAAGAAAGGTAAGGAGAATCCAGTTGACTGCTCGCCGGCAAGTGTAGCGTACAGGAAGCGTTTGGCGGAAGGTTGCAACATGAACAGAACCAGGATTCTTGCTTTCAGGAACAAGCCTCCGACGCCAATTGAACCGATTCCAAGCGACTTGTTTTCGTCTGTTCCACAGTCGAAACCTGTCAAAGCGCGTAGATGCATTCCTGAGGTAGTAACCTCTCTTTTAGAGACATTTGCTGTTAGAATTATATTTGTGTTTTTATACTGAAATGCGGTTTTTGTGTTTGGTTTGTGTAATAGAGTTGTGAAAGAACATTGGATGCACCTGAAATTGTTGATGATTTCTATCTGAACCTGTTGGATTGGGGAAGCAGCAATGTTCTCGCGATTGCTCTTGCAAATACAGTGTATCTATGGGATGCTACCAATGGAAGTATATCAGAACTCGGGACAGTTGATGATGAAAGTGGTCCTGTTACAAGTGTCAAATGGGCACCCGATGGTCGGCACATCTCAGTTGGTTTAAACAGTTCTGATGTTCAGCTATGGGATTCAACCGCTAACAGATTGGTAATCATCTGATCTTATTATATTTTGTGAATTTGATATATTATGTTTTGATGAATCTTTACTTATAATGTTTTGGTTTGATTGAAACAGTTAAGAACATTGAGAGGTGCACATCAACTTCGAGTTGGAGCAATGGATTGGAACAACCACATTCTGACAACCGGGGGAATGGATGGACAGATTGTAAACAATGACGTTAGAGTAAGGGAACATATTGTTGAGACCTACAGTGGTCACCACCAAGAAGTCTGTGGGCTGAAATGGTCAGGTTCTGGTCAGCAATTAGCTAGTGGTGGAAACGACAATCTTCTTCACATTTGGGACAGATCAACAACTCAATATCTTCACAGGATGGAAGATCACACTGCAGCTGTTAAGGCGCTTGCTTGGTGTCCGTTTCAGGCTAATCTTCTTGCTTCAGGTGGTGGTGGTGGCGATAAGCGTATAATGTTTTGGAACGCACACACCGGTGCTTGTTTGAACTCAGTTGACACTGGGTCACAGGTGTGTTCACTGTTATGGAACAAGAACGAGCGTGAGCTGCTGAGCTCACATGGATTTTCACAGAACCAGCTGATTCTATGGAAGTACCCTTCGATGGTTAAGATGGCGGAGCTTACAGGTCATACATCCAGAGTTCTTTACATGACACAGAGCCCCGATGGATGTACAGTTGCATCTGCAGCCGGAGATGAGACATTGAGATTTTGGAACGTTTTTGGGAACCCAGAAGTTGCTAAAGCTGCCCTAAAAGCCGCCCCTGAGCCCTTTTCCCACGTGAGCCGTATTCGTTAATTCATACTTTTTTCTGCTGAAAAAACTCATTGTAAACAGTACTATTCGTTACTTCATGATTTTTGTTAATAATGTAAAGATATAGATGAGGAGAAATTGCTTGTTGATCCCTTATGAGATTTTGGTTGTTGGTTTGCTGATCAAATAAAAATCGAAATTTTATAATTTTGTATGAAGTAAATGACCTTATAAGATTTTTGTTTGTTTACAGTGAACGTCTTTAGTCCTTAACAGGGAATAAGACGATATTTCAACTCTTAAGAAAGATGGACCACCATAATATCGTTTAAATGTCAACTGAGTTTTTTAGGAAGTCATAAGATGAAGTTATTTTTTTCTACCTAAGATTGGTCTATTAGGAAAATTAAATCTTATATGCAGCTTAATGGAAAATGAAGTGAAAGTTCAGGATATCATCACTCTTTTTGAATTCATAACTGACGAATCAAGTAATTTAAAACAAACTTGTGAAAGATACAAGAACATACCATGGACCCATGGTTTAGTTATAGCCAAACTTAGAGATTCATCACCATATCCATACTTGAATACAAGAAGTTGACCCGAAAGACTCGGGAGTCTGATTCCATAGGCCACTTCAAGATCACCAGAAACTTATGATCATGAAGTCAAAGTCAACATCTCCTTTTATCGAAACCCCCGTCCCTTTTGAAGTTGGAAATAATCATTTTGACCATTAATTTAATTCTTTGATTGGGATACCACTGCAGTCCATTGATGTCAACTTCTTTCTTCAAATCTTCAAAAGTCAAACTTCATCACTTTAACGTTTGACCGCCTCCCGCCTCACAAATTTCCTCTTCTGAAAAGACATCTTTCTTGTAGCCCCAAATCTTCTCATTTTCTCTAATTTCTCTTTTCGTCCGTCTATATCAGCCTGAATAGCTTTGTCTCGTTTCTCATCCGACATCAATGCCAACCTAGCAAACTTCTTTGGCCTTACAATCCCAAGCCTCTCGGTTATATCTTGAAAAGCAGGAACAAGCCCACATCTTATATAACACCCTTCCATAATCTCCATTGAGTTTGTTTCCGGGAGTTTGACACTATTCTTCAATTCAAGGTCCAAACAAAAAGGCGAGTCTTTTAACCACATTCTTAGAGAATGAGCTTTTGCAATGAGCAACCCGCTTCTAGTTTTACATGGCAAAAATGGGGACCCCATTTCCCAAAGGAAAGCTTTTAATGTACTGTTTAATGAGACACCATTGTATTCTGAAACCCCAGTAATTAAAACAACTGACTTTGGAGATAGCGGGAAACCCTCTAAGGATGCATCTTGCATGTTGTCGAGCCATAACGTAAGACCTACAAGAGATGCACCCGCAGATAACTTTCTGAAATCCGCTCCCCAATCCTTCTCGTTTACCCTGCATTCGGAAACGTGTTTTTTTTGTTATGGGTATGTAACTTTTGTAACCAAGAACACTTTGCAAATTAAAATACCAACAATCAGAATCACAGTGCTTGGATATGCTAGCGTTGTTTGAAGTTGTGAACATATGATGATTTAGTTATTACAAGTTCAAATAGCAGATTCCTATCCAAACACTAATTTCTATCTCTCATTTTAGAACAACTCATTATCTGATTCTGATTATTTTTAGACCACGTAATAGCTTTTAAAATTGGTAAGGCTACCTGAAGACATCATGTCGATATATATCTTTCTTGACCGCCAATTGAAATACCCATGAAGCAGTGGCCCGAAGTTCAAATGCCCATAAAAGATCTTCTACTGCATTTACAAAGTTAAGTGCTGCATTATCTTCCACAGGTTTCAGTTCTTCCAAAACATGGTCCATCTCCAAAACCATCGATTCTGAGCTTTTTAAAAGCCTGTAAAGAACACTCATAGATGTTAAGTTCATGGCCTTATGAACCGAAAAGCATAAAGAAATACAGATTGACAGAAGTTAGAGATGGCAATTCTGACGGGTCAAATGGATTATACTAAAACATTTAACTAAAACGTATTTAAATGCATGAAACATTTTAGAGAGCTTTTTTTCTCTTTGAAAAAATAAAGTAATGAATAAAAAAGTGTGCAGGTTTGCACAACCTATTCAACTAATAATAAAATGACCCGTTTTGACTCAAACCCATTTTGACCCATTAATCCATTACCAACCCATCCCGTTTGTCACCCCTAAGAAAAGTAGCCAGTACTTGATTGGAAGATCAAAACCAGCATCCGCGATAGCATTCAAGATCATCATTGCTTCACTTGTAGTCTTACACAAACTAGCAGCCCTGATGAAGCACGTCCATATTCTATGATCTGGCTCAACCCCTTCATCCCTCATTTCCACAAATTTCTGAATTCCAACATCATAATCCCGATTCTTAAAATAAGATTCTAAAACCGAGCTATAAGTCAATGTACTTAAGCTCTCGCCACTCAACTTCAAATTCTTAAGTACTTTCTCAGCTTCCAATGGATTTCCCGAGCTCCCATAAGATATCATAAGCAAATGCATTGTTGCAGTTGTTGGTTCAACCCCATCTTCTTTCATTAACTTACGTAACTCCTCACATTTGGAATGATTTCCAATACTTCTATACGTTTTCATCATTAAATGATAAAATGAACGATCAGGATTATACCCTTCACTTCTCATCTTCTCAAAAAGCTCTTCGGCCTTTTCAACCATCTGTATTTTACCAAAAGCGGCAATGAGGCTTTTATAAGTGGTCAACTTAGGTTCTAAACCTTCTTTAACCATTTCTTGAATTAGTAACATCCCGTCTTCTGGTTTATGGTCTCGACAATACATTACTATCAGAGTATTGTATGTGTCTCCATCCGGTTTAAATCCATTTTCTCTAATCTTGTGGTAGACTTGAACGGTTTTTCTATAATCTTCAATTTTTGTATATAATTTGAGCAAAGAGTTATATATAAAAAGATCGGGTTTGAAGCCAACTTCCATCATCTCATCAACCATCGCTTCGACATCTTGTATATGTTTGACCCTACAAAGTAAACCGATCATTACTCTATAAAGATGCATTGTGGGAAAATAACCCGCAGCCTTCATTCCATTATATATCTTTTTCACTTCAAACACATTCCCATTTTGTGCAAATGCATCAAGCATCAACACAATTGAATTTTTACTGATCTTAAATCCCAAATCTTGAAGCTCTTGAACCACAACATATAACTCAGTCAATCTCCCATCAACAATTAAAGCTTGCATAAGACCATTGACTGAGTCAACGGTAGGATAAGGCCCGTCTCTCATCATGGTATTGAAAGCAGCGCGTGCTTTTTCGTATTGACCTTTTGAAGCATACGCTTGTATCAAGGCATTCCAAGCTTTTCGATCAACAACTGGAAATCTTTGCCTAAGACCCCCGACCACGCTTTCGGCCTTCTCTAGTAGGTTTGACTTTCCATAAGCATCAATAAGGTCAACATAAACGGAAATGTCATCAATTGGTATTCCATTTGACTCAGCCCGGTTCACTAAATCATGACCAGTTTCTGGAAATCCCATTTCACAGTACATAGAAGCAACATTCGTGTAAATAATTTTAGAAGGTTGTATTCCCATAAACATCATATCTGAGACGACTTGAAAAGCTTCGTGTAAAAGTTGATCCTCTTCACATTTGTTAATAAGAGTTTCATACATCAACGAGGTCCCACTAAATGAACTTGAATTAGTACTCTTTTTGTATTCATCTAAAGCTGCATCTAACTGATTTGACTTGCAGAAAACGACAATTAGAGCTTCAGTCACAATATTTTCCGACTCCGGTGCGTGTTCTTTCAGAAAATTGAGTAAATCCAGGGCTTCTGTATGCCTTCCTGACGAGCTATATGAACTCAATATAGATAACAAGTTCTCATGATCCAATTCATAACCCTCTAATATGGCTAGCTTAACCATTTTGGCTGCATGATCATAACACTCGCTTTTGATTAAAGTATAAGAAATGACTTGCGGGTTTAACTTGCAAAATGTTTGCATATTGGTTATTATTTTTTCAATGTGATCCTCTGTGTTTTTAGCGGTTTGGATTAGTAACTGGTAAAGAGATAAATCTGGCGTGAAGCCATCACGTACCATGTTGTTATACAACACCATAGCTTTACGCCCATCAAACCGTAAATAAATATCTAACATAACCGAATACGCAAGAAGATCAGGCTTAATACCAGATTTCACCATGCAATTAAACGTTTCTTCAGCCTCGAGTCTTTTACCAGCTTTCCCATATCCACAAATCAAAGCACTATATGTTCTTAAACTTGGTTTAATCCCTGCATCCATCATTTCTGACATCACATTTGCAGCTTCAGAGATCTTGTTACTTTTTCCTAAAGAATCGACAAGAACTGTGTATGTAACAACATCAGGATCACAACCACGCGATTTCATTTCTTTATAAAGTTTCAATGCTAAATCATGTTGACCCAATTTCCCATACATATGAATAACGGTATTGTAAGCCATCTCATCCTCACCAAAGCCTAACCTCACCATCTCGTCACAAAGTTTTTCAACTTTATCTACATGACCATCTTTAGCAAACGCGTAGAGTAAGGAATTATATGTAACTGCATCAGGTTCAAACCCATTTGACTTTATGTCAAAAAACAGTGATTCGGCTTCGTTAACCAATCCACATCTACCATAAACCGATAACATTGCGTTATAAGTCCATAAATCAGGTTGGCATCTATTTTCTTCCATATCTGTATACACCTTAACCGCCTCTTCTAAATTTGAATCACGTGAACACGCACTTAAAATCGTGTTGTAAGTGATAATATCAGGTTTTAGTCCTGACCGTTTGACTTCATTCAACAAATCAAGACCCATGTTTGGTTCCATCTTAGTAGACCTAAAGCGGGCGTTAATCAAAGTATTGAAACTTACAAGATCCGGTTCACACCCACGTTCGTGCATCAGCTCAAGAATCTCCTGAACTTTAATAAATCGGCCGTTTCTAGCATAAACCCCCATCATTGCATTATAAACCTGCACAGTACTATCTATCCCTTCTTCCGATCGTTCAAATATCTCAACCGCCAAACCTTCCTGATTTGCTTTACCAAGCACAGCAAGAATAGTAGCAAGCATACGAGCATTCGGCGCATACCAACTACGCAAATTCAACCATTCGTAAACCTCTAACGCCCGTTGCCAATTCGACTTCCCAACCCATTTCACCAAAAAACAAAAATCAGTAGGCGTCATTTGCACCTTCCTATCATCCAACACATCCGCCACAAATTCATTACCTTTCAACCCTAATATCCTATCCGTCAAAAACTGAACTCTTTCCCTCCAATCTTTCGCCCTTTTTAACGCTAACTTAGTCATCTTTTTCGCTACTCTACGACTCGAACCACTTAAAGATTCCCCCTTTACATCACTTTCATCCTTTACAACTAAATTTACCATATGGGTATCATCAATTTTAACCAAAGGTCCCACCTTTACTTCATTTTCAGCCTTTTCGACTAGTTTCGGCAAATGGGTATCAATCTTTACATCAAAATCATCATCAAATGAGTCAAAAACATCAACTTTAGGGCTAGTTATCAAAATTGGGACATGGGTTTTATTGGGTTTTGGTTCTTTATGATTAGGGTATCTAATTGAAGGCGATGCTCTACTGTAAGTAAATTTTTTTGGTTCTTGTTGTTGTTGCTGTTCATCAGTAGAATTATTAGTTGAATTTGAGCATAAAATGATGTGTTTTTGTACCTTTGAAGTGTCGTTAATGGTGGATAATGGTGGTGCTACAAAAGCTAAGGTTCCTGAAGTGAAGGCCATTTTTTGATTTACAAGATTTTTGCAGAAATGAAGAATTTTTTTTGGGGTGTTTGGGTCATTACAAATTTGGCGGGTAGTGATAAGGTTTTTTGTACATGGCTAGAAAAATTCTTTAGATTTTATATCTGACGGCTAATTTACAGGGTTTGAACCATCTGTATTTAGTAGGAACTGAACTTAAAACCAAAGATTTTAGATTATTTATTGATGCTTAAAATTTCTACTGACATAAAAAAAAATAAAAAAGACTAATCTAGGTGTTCTTTATAGCGAGAGACTAAGAGCTCTTGGTGTGAGTGAGTTACAGGTTGATTGGTGGGTTATAACTTAGCCCTTAACAAAAGCCTCACACCTCCTCTCAAGTTATGTGTCATTGCGCCAAACTTAACAGCCGACGTTATACATTTTTTCCATCTTTTTTGTTTTTATTTTTGTGTGTTGTATTTGTGTTTTATTGGGTTACGTGGTGTCTTATAACTTGAGTTATGAAAGGAGGGTGTTTTTTGTTTAAGTTATAGGTTGTGAGTTATAGAAAAAAAGTGTTGAGGTGGCACCAGTTTTTGCTGTAACGCGAGCCCAATGGCTACTAACACCTAGTATTCTAACAATAACAAACTAACAAAGGTAACTAACACCTGTTTTTTTGTTTAAGTTATAGATTATGAGTTATAGAAAAAAAAGTGTTGAAGTGGCACCCATTTTTGCTATAACGCGAGCCCTATAGCTACTAACACCTGGTATTCTGACAATGACAAACTAACAAAGGTAGCAGGTGTTGTCGTTGTCTTTAGGTGTGACATATTTGTTGATTACATCTTATTTTTATACATTTTGTAACTTTGATGTAGGTCGTAGGTCATTAAGGTTTTGGATAATCATTCAAATTCGAGTCGTTAACTAATGGAATCGGCCAAGTATCCATTTATATACTGTATGTTCTTTTGTTTTAATGCTTTAGTTAAGTAGCAATATAGTGACAGGGTTAAGTACAAACCAGTTCTCTTTGTAGACACTAGAGACCAACGTTCAACAAGCTCCTAACTATAAATGATGGTTTACACTTGATTATGTTTAGTTGCACCTACATTTTGGCAAACTTGGAACTTTTCGCATCACAATCCATTAAGAAACTTTAGATTGATATACTCATGGCAATAATTTGATAACTCGGTGATTAATATAATCGACAGACATAATATGTGATTATGGTTATCTTATAGAGTGGTTGAGGGTTCAAGGCTTCAAGATTCTTCAAAGAAGGTACAAAGACTAAAATAGATGGAATTAGTGTTTCGTCTATGAACAGAGCTGCATTCCTTGCGCCAAACTTGAAAGAGATTAGCGATTTTGAAGTTTCTTTCAAGAGAAACTTGCGAAAAACACACCAAATTCGGCCAACTCTGCTTTTCATAATACATATATTAGAGATCTGAATAATACACCCTCACAGCATGCAGTGATTCTTTTTTACATTTATGCGAATAGTACTACTCCGGGTGTCATGCACAACAACTATCCAAGGCTTCACGTGTTCTCAATATACATAGAAAAAGCTGGGTTATTGATCAAAGCGATCAAAACATGGGTGAACAGCTAAGGTTAATCAGAAAGATGAGGTGCTAGCTGCTTTCATATCCTTCAGAGTGCTAGCTAGCCAGTCCAACCCCTCGTATAGCCCGTCTCCTTTAAGTGCACACGTCCCTTGTATATGCCATTTTCGGTTCTTCAGTTCGTACAGTCCCAAACCTTCGCATACTTCCATTGGTGGCATTGCTCCTTTCTGGATATAAACAAGAGGCCATGAAGATTTCAGTTTAGGAACATAAGATGCAAATTAATAATAATAATAATACCACTAAAAAATTAAAAATAAAATTATTAAGCAATATAAAATAAGCAGGACTCTTTTCAACTCTGTTATCAAAATGGCTACCAGAGATGGTGTTTAAATGTATGATTCTGATGGTTGAAGTTGTGATAATCAGATGACCAGTTGGATTGATTGCTTGACATATTCTAATTATTTAAGAATTTACATAATGCCAAACACCCCCTAACGGTTCGAAAGATGTACTTTTATGGCACTCTATACATTCAATGTATAACTAGAAACAGAACCTTTGAAACGAGATGTTAACAGATAAAAATTTAACTTTTAAAACAATTATATAGTGTATTTGTTGAATCCTTATACTTATGAATGTTAGTCTAGATGAATGAATGGTCTCGTGCTAATAAGAGAAAATCAGGAATCCTCCAAATTCTGGTCAACGTTGGGCCGCATTTCAAGAGACAAAATGCAAGATCATAGTAGATGAGCCTATAATTTAGATTTCTTTAATCACGGCCAATGAATTAAATGTAATAAAGAAAAAACAAACGATGTTAGATTCCACATAACAGCCTGCGACAAGATCCCAAAGGCCAAGAAGGATATGTTCCTTATGATGATTTCTGACATGTCTGAATGAGACTGGCTACGACTTGAGCAAAGTTAATGATCCAACTTCTTAAAGAAAGTCATAAGAAGTGCCTGATCGACTCAATTGCTTGATGCGACATTGCGATGAAAAGAAACAGCTTAATTAGATGCACATTTATGACGCTTGGGAACTTGGAAAATTGCATAAAGGTGATAACGTAGTAGCTCCAAATGGATATATAAAGTAGTCAGGTCTGAACTGTTAAAGATTGATGACTAGGCTAGTTGCTAATGATTGCCATCTTATGAAACAAATTGATAATTCAGTAATAACAATTTGTTTCTATTTCTAGAAAGAGTTTTTATAATAGTAATGACCAAAGTAACTCATTTTGACTTGATACTACATCAAAATAATGACCAGCATATAACACAACCAAAAGGGATTTCTAGCATATGTAATGACACATGAATATGTTGTGTGACCAAACTTCTATGAAAATTTGACACGAAAGAACTCTTATAGAATTGTGAGAATTCAGGCTTATCTTCAGAAATATTTTGAAGTTCTTTGCAAATTACAACATGCAATGTTGCTCTCCATCAGTCACCTACAAAATGTAATGGACCCAAATGCTATGCATACAATAAGCATAAATATATGCTCACAGATAAACATTACATACAAGTCCCTAAAGAAGATTAGGATGCTTACAAGGCACTTAACACTACATTTAAACGTTCAGAAAGGCAAACAAACCTTAACGATGGGACTTAAGCTTTCAAATAGTCATGTTTAACAAACAAGTCATGTTCAAGAACTTACAACCACTTCCAGTCTTCCATTATGGCATCACGTGTAAAGTTCATGCAATACTCCATTCCTCCTACATTTTAACTTTTAGTGGTATAGATTATCTTGGGGCCCCTAGAATTATCATGCAATAATAGTGTTGTAGATAATTTCAGTAATAGCACTAGTTGACTGATGTTGTTTTGCATCTTGTCACTAAGTTACATATTTGTTCAAGAGACGCTCGAGGATCAAAACAATGGTTTTATAATAAGTAATTAGTCATGCATGTCAATCCACTAGGAAAAACGGTTAAGGAATTATTTAACATATAGAGGTATTTCTTAAAAGAAGAACACCAAAACTTCAGCTCTCTGTCAAAAATTAGATACGAAGTATACAATTGACAGCAATATTGCCTTTTTTAAATTTGTGGAAGAGTATATTAATAATCGCTAAATCACAAGATAATGATAATAAAATGTGATCACAATTAATGGCACCAAAATGGATAAAGATCAAATCCCACTAAAATAATGTTACAAATATTTAATGTGCTAAAAATAGTCTTGTTAGAAGTGTAAACATACCATATCCTGTTTGTTTGCAAACACCAAGATGACACAGTTAGTCATGAATGGGTCATTGATAATGGCCTGAGAATAAAATGAAAACATATCGAGGGTGAGAATAAGATATATGATAAAAAAAAATACATAAATAAATAAAATCCTAAGTTAATACCTGAAACTCTGCCTTTGCTTTGCCTATTCTCTCTCGGTCCAAAGAGTCCACAACATAAATCTGGACATAATAATTTCAGGATAACACATATTTTAAACATCAAAGAATAACATCCCAACAACAGAAGGGAATAACTTATCTCACAGCTTAGGACTCTACACATTTACTTATAAAGAAAGGGCAACCGCACAAAGCTTTTTAAAAGAAAAATGGAATGTTTTCGCATTACCTGAGATACTTTCTCATTTGCCTTGTTTGAGTCATTGTGATTTTACTGTATATTGTGTCATTAATCAAATGGTTTATATCCCATTTGAGTCATTTTTTAGCCAAAAAAACCCCTTATATAGCATACTACAAAAATGCTTTTTTTTCTGATAAATGTTAATTATGTATGAAAATGTTAGATTTATATATAATGTCAGTTTCTATGCAGTAACAATAGCATTATGGATCACAAAATAGCACAAACAAGACATGGATGAGTATGGATCCATCTTTTGGTGACTCAAATGTTGGTAAATTTTATAAGTAAACTCATAAAAACAAAAAGCACATCTTGAGTGAATATTTCTCTTTTTTTTTTTTTGGGGGCTATACTTACCAATCCATTTGTGTCGTTGAAGTAATGCCTCCACAAGGGCCGTAACTTTTCTTGGCCTCCAACATCCCAAACCGTGAAGATCACGTTCTTATACTGCACTTTTTCCACATTAAAACCTGCCACACGAATAACACTCTCAAATCCTGACCAATCTTTTAATGCTTGACCAATTTCTGCACGTGTAAATCTAACAATTTTATCCTCATTTAAGGATGCCTTACCAATAGTTGGGACAGTTGACAGGACTTCGCCAATGTGCAGCTTGTACAGTATGGTTGTTTTCCCTGCAGCATCTAGCCCAAGCATGACAACCTATTTGCACCAAAAGAAAATTGATAAACTTACACGGAATTCTGATATGATTTCACTTATGTGATAAAATTTATAATACGAATCACAAATATAGGAAAGAAATGCGTTCAAGCTTAAATAAGTTTTATTATATCTAAAGAGTATTATAGCAAAAGACATTTAGCAAAGTAAAAACAAAAATAAGCTGGTACAACTGAAACATGATCTAATTATCTAAAGGGGTGTTTGTTTAAGCTTATATGTGGGCTTAGCTTATTTGTATTTGGGCTTAAGCCTCAATTTTCTGGCTTATTTTGAGACTTATGGGCTTATTATATAAGTCTATCATATCAGAATAAACTTATAAATAAAAAAATAGAAGCTTATGAAATAGAAATAAGCTCATAAGCCACATATAAGCTTAAACAAGCACCCCCTAAGTTATCGATAATCAGACGCATAGGCTTACTATCCTCTTATAAGCTAAATATTAGTGAATCTGCTAAATAGTAAATGTATATTGCTTATTTATTTCAAAGCACCTAAAACTAAGCAGCTGCTTAATTTCAAAAGCTAATAAGCAAATCCCCTCTAAGGCTGATATACAACATTGAAATTATTAAGCAATGAAATTACACATAACAGATCAAGATTATAAATAGTACAAAACCCTAGAGCTGATTAATCAACAAAAAAAGAAGAAGAGAATAATAATACCGACCCGCATCTCGCTGTTGCCAAAAAAGGCATCAAATAACTTTCTAAAAACTTGACCCATTTACAAATTCCTTCTTTCAAGGGTTATTATTACTGATCTAATGATTTCTTAAAAACCCTAAAATAGCTGATGATGATAATGATGATGATGATGGATCAAATATAATTTTGTGGGAATGAAACTAAAATAAAATAAATTTTTTTATTATATGTATGAAGAAGGTAGCGTAGTTTCAAAGAATCTTCCTATACTGGTGTGGCGACCCAATTCCTTTTGCATTATCAACGTCATTATTATTACTGTATTATTATTATTATTATTATTATTATTATTATTATTATTATTATTATTATTATTATTATTATTATTTTTTTTTTTTTTTATTTTTTTTTTATTATATCATCACTTTATTAAAAACTCAAAGGGTTTACAAGAAATTAGTGGGAAGCCGAGAAACCAATTGGGCCCCCACTCCTCTAGCAATAGCGAAACTAATACGATTAAAAATATGAGCCGCAGCACGAGCCCCAATGTCTTGAGTCAAGGAGAAAAGTCTAATACGCTTTAGTAAGGTTACCGCCTCTTTCTCAAGTTCTCCAAAAGAAGAAAAAGAAAAGGGGAGGAACCCGTATCCGATATCTGCGCATTTAACCTCATACTTGACACGTTTACGTCGTGCAGCCTCACTAATCGCACGCCCTGGCACGAAATCAAGCAACCCCGATTGCGTCAAGGGAGACGAACCTGTAAGATCAACACAAACATCACGCCCGCCATCCCAAGAATAAAGCAATATATCAGCCGGTCGCAAGTGTATGTCCATATCTCCATGAAGCCCAATGTCCACCTCCTTACGAACAGAAATACCGGACCGAGAGCATATATCAACAAGAACATCACGTACAATGTTATGCCGATGTTTAATGCCAACAATACCCGCACATGAAACTGCATGATCCCCATAAATATCTCCAGTAAAAACCCGAGAACATGCCGAGCACGGTACCTGAACAGTGAAAAGGGGGACACCCAGTCGATAACACAGCACACAACGATAAGTCCTGGCGTTCATAGTTTGACCCAATCCAGATATAGGAGCCACCCTAAGCCAATCTGAAGTATTATTATTATTATTATTATTATTATTATTATTATTATTATTATTATTATTATTATTATTATTATTATTTATATTATAAATCAACACTTTTACTAAAAACTCATAGAATTTATAAAAAATTAGTGGGAAGCCGAGAAACCAACTAGGCCCCCACACCTCTAGCAATAGCAAAACCTATCCTATTAAAAATATGAACCGTCGCACGCGCTCCAATGTCTTGAGTCATAGAGAATCGTCGAATGCGCTTTAGTAAGGTTACTGCATCCTTCTCAAGTTCGCCAAATGAAGAAAAAGAAAATGGGAGAAACCCATATCCAGTATCCGCACATTTAACATCGTACTTGACACGTTTACGTTGTGCAGCATCAATGATCGCACGCCCTGACATAAAATCAGTCATCCCAGATTGCGTCAAAGGCGACGATCCCGTAAGATCAACACATACATCACGCCCACTATCCCAAGAGTAAAGTAATATATCAGTCGGTCGTAAGGATCTGTCCCTATCTCCATAAAGCCCAATATCCACCTCCTTACGAGCTGAAATTCCGGACCGAGAGCATATATCAACAAGAACATCACGCACAAGGTTATGCCGATGTTTAATGCCAACAATACCCGCACACGAAACAGCGTGATCCCCATAAATATCTCCAGGAAATACCTTAGAACAGGCTGAACACGGTACCTGAACAGTGAAAAGAGGAAATCCCAACCGATAACATAGCACACAACGATAAGCCCTGGCACTCATAGTTTGTCCTAGTCCAGATATCGGAGCCACCCTAAGCCAATCCGAAGTATGATCCTCTTTTAGTGAACTCCATAACGCCATCTGTCGAGGAGAAAGATGGAATGTAGATTCAACATTTTGGGTAACCCGATCGAAATATATATCTGCCAATTTCTTCATAAGTTTGGGGGCAGCGACCTCGCTAGGGTTACTCAAAAGGTCAATATCCATATTCGCATTAAAAGTACATAGAGCATCATCAAAAGAGGGACCAGCAGTTACAATACCAGAACTAAGGAGAAGCTTAGATTGTAAAC
This sequence comes from Chrysanthemum seticuspe, assembly GCA_019973895.1. NCBI lineage: Eukaryota > Viridiplantae > Streptophyta > Magnoliopsida > Asterales > Asteraceae > Chrysanthemum > Chrysanthemum seticuspe. Next base: position 58,288,962 of record BPTQ01000004.1, on the reverse strand, counting down.
TAGCATATTGAATTCTAGAAGCAAGGAAGGCATAGTTCAAGACGTCACCTGCAGAATATAAACCAAGCCCCCCAAAAGCAAAGGGTAAGGTGGCGAGTCTCCACTGCCAATCACCAAAACCGGGCCCAGAAGCAGTGACAATGCGCTCCAAAGAAAAACGAAGTGCCGCATCAAAAGAAACCTGAGCACACTCAAAAACCCGAGGAGAACATGTGCGCATATAAAAATATAACTTAGAAATACCAGCACATGTACGGAGTAGCAACAACTCGCATTGAGGGTCATTAAGTTTGGCAACTGCCTCCATAAGTTTAATAGTTTTAGCAACCCTTTTCAGGACAAACTTACTACCGAACTCAAAATCCACACTAACAGGTCCACCCAATAATTTAACACCGTGTGAGGGGCGAGAAATTTTGAGGGGAAAAACACCGGCATACCTACTTCTGGGGTCCTCCTGTGGCCAAAAAACTAGGTGTAAGCCACGACAAGGTCCATCCGTCATAATCAACTCTAAAACCTTACCCACTACCAAGGTATCACCAATAATAGTGTCGTCATCCAGAAACCAAGCTTGAAAGGAAAGGTCAAAAGAATCTCTAATCTTACATGCCAGGGGATGTAACACTAAAGCAAAAAGAAGAGGCCCAAGCGGATCACCTTGTTGCACACCTTGATGAGACCAATGAGTATGCTCACCATAATATAATCTGGCAGGACTGGAGTAACAGAATTCCACCCACCGTGAAATAGCCGGGAAATGAAGCCGAACCTCACGCAACATAACAGCCCGATCCACCATGTTGAAAGCGTTTTTAAAATCAACCAACAACATAGACAGACCTACATCACCCCCACAGTCCTCAACCAACCGACTCACAGCATGAAGAATAGCTTCCCCTCCCCCCGACACCCCAACACCAAATTGTAAATCATCTAAATAACTGTCTGAAGAGTGGCCAATCATGGAAGCACAAACCTTGGAAACTAAACGCCTCCAAACAGTCCCAACAGCAATAGGACGGATACCCCCTCCTGGTTTGACTAAGGGTGTGAGAGGAGCACTAGCAATATACTCACCCAACGCCCTCGGGCATTTACCAGCAAGAAAAAGGTTCACCACTTGGGTAATAGAAGCGATCAACTCGTCAGAAATAGCCACAGCTGCACCATTAAAACAATCCAAAAGGTGTTGGGCACGCAACCCATCCCGCCCACAAGAAGTACCACGAGGGAAACTCTTGATCATGTCAAGAACGGTAGAAGGTGATGATGATTAATAGGTATATCAGGCAAAGGAGGAGCAGACTGGAAAAGGGTGCTTAGCTTTTAAGTCCTCAAGAGTAGAAACATCATAAGGTGCAATACCAGAAGACGAAAGAACTCTGACCGCAGCAGTATAATGACCATCACAAATCTTCCTCTTACATTGCTTGACATTGCGGTCACCCAAATCCAAGCTATCATCATCAATATTAGACCATAATGGAGAAGGTTCGGCTAAAACCTCAAGCACAACCTGCAAACTGCCACCGGGAGAGCCCCATGCATGAATAGCATTAACAATATACTCTTCCTGGCGTTGACGCTTAGTGACCGACCTACCCTCTTGACTAATCCTAGGGCAAAAGGTTTTAAGTAGACAAAGAGGCAGGACAAACAAACCAACCCAACAAGAAATGTCATCAGGCGTGCAGATCACCTTATCAAGAGCTCTTTTCAAAACACGAGAGAACTCCAAACGACATTTGGGAGGGATAGATTTGACAGTCCGCAACCCCTTAGAGAATAAGGTATCAAGAAGAGGTAAATCAAAACCACCAGGCACGTCCAAAACCGAATCCTCAACAAGGGCTACATGGGAAGGAACCTATGGTTTAGTGAGATCATATAACACGAACCGAACAACACCATCGCCACAGTCAGGAGGAGACACAAAATCAAAACCCGCACCATGACGACACTTAGTCCGGAAGGTATGCGTTTTGAAACAACCACCACACAACCACAAACCCATACGCTTAAGAGTAACCTCAGCCCTTTCGAAAATAGTCAGATCCGTCAAAAGAGATTGCCTAATGATAGCTTGAGCCTCAACACTAAAATGCCGATCGCGAAGATGTGTGATCAAAGAGGTTTTAGTCAGACCATTTCCACCACCATCACGACATCCATTAAGACCAATAAAGGGACAATGAAATCTAACGGCAGGCATAAGAACAAGACAAACACACAACCTCTTGTAACCAAACCTCAAGTAAGGAAGTACCAGAAAGGATAACCAAAGAAAATCAACAGTAACAACCATGCAACCAAACTCTCCGAGCAACAAGAGACCACAACAGAATCAACCAACCAACGTGAATAGCAGTCTAAAAATGTGCCCAAAACAACCAAGCAAAGTGAAACATGTATAGGGGAAATAACCTGTTCGAAGCCAAGACCAAAACCCAACAACCAAAGCAGAAAATGGGGCCTAAACGCAGCGTAAAAGATCACAAAGAACCCCTACAAACTGTGTTTAGATGTGCGTAACCACAACAGCAACAGTCACTGTCTCGAATAGGAACCCTAAAACAGCTTCGAAAGGAACCTGGTAGCGTGGGGAAGGACAGGTAATGTATGGGAGAACTGATGGGAAATGTTTATTATTATTATTATTATTATTATTATTATTATTATTATTATTATTATTATTATTATTATTATTATTATTATTATTATTATTATTATTTTATTATTTTTTTTAATAAAACATCACTTCATTAGAGAAATCATAGGATTTACAGGAAATTAGTGGGAAGCCGAGAAACTAATTGGGTCCTCACTCCTCTAGCTATAGCAAAGCTAATCCTACTACAAATATGTTTAGCAGCACGTGCGCCAATCTCCTGAGTCAACGAGAAACTTCGGATGCGCTTTAGTAGGGATACCGCATCCTTCTCGAGCTCTCCGAAGGAAGAGAAAGAGAAAGGGAGAAACCTGTATCCAATGTCCGCACATTTAGCCTCGTATTTGACACGTTTACGTTGCGCTGCTCTGACCACCGCATGACCCAGTGCGAAGTCAACCATATTAGTTTGTGTCAAGGGAGACGACCCTGTCAAATCGACACATACATCCTGCCCACCGTCCCAAGAATAGAGCAATATATCAGCCGGACGTAAGGATTTGTCCCTATCACCGCAAAGCCCAATATCAACTTCTTTACGAGCCGAAATCCCAAACCGAGAGCATATGTCACCCAAGGGTATCACGCACCACATTGTGCCGATGTTTAATGCCAATGATACCACCACAGGATACCGCGTGATCCCCATAAATGTCTCCAGCAAATACCTTGGAACAAGTTGAGCATGGCATCTGAGCAGAAAAAAAGGGGACACCTAACCGGTAACATAACACACATCGGTAGGTTCAAGCATTCATGGTCTGACCCAACCCGAAAATCTTAACCACCCTAATCCAGTTAGAAGTGTAGTCCTCTTTTTGTGATCTCCATAATGCCATCTGCCCGAGTAGATAATCAAAAGGTGGATTCGGCCGTTTTGGTAACACGTGTGAAATATATATCTGCCAATTTCTTCATGAGTTTGGGGGCAGTGATTTCATATGGGTTATCCAAAAGGTCGGTCTCCATTTTCGCATTAAAAGTATGTAGGGCATCATTAAAGGAAGATCCCGAAGTTATAATGCCAGAGTGTCGTAGGAGCTTAGTTTGTAGACTGGCAGATTGGAGTCTAGAAGCAAGGAAAGCATAGTTCAAGACATCACCTGCAGAGTATACACCGAGCCCCAAGAAATCAAAAGGTAGCATGGTCAGTCTCCATTGCCAATCACCAAACCCAGGTCCAGAAGCAGTGACAATACGCTCCAGAGAAGAGCGAAGTGCTGCATCAAATGAAATTTGAGCACGCTCAAAGACCTGAGGGGGGCATGTGCGCATAGAAAATATAACTTGGAAATGCCGGCACAAGCTCGAAGGAGCAGCAATTCACATTGAGGGTCATTGAGCTTAGCAACAGCATCCATAAGCACAATGGTTTTAGTAACCTGTTTCATAACAAGCTCGCTACTAAACTCAAGGTCCACACTAGCAGGTCCACCCAACAATTTAACCCCACTAGAAGGCCGGGCAATATTAGGCGTAAAAACACCTACTGTAGCAACCCGTAATTTTTCATAAGGTAAAATGACTATTTTACCCTTTGACTTTTTAAAGTTGACCTTTGACTTTGACTTTTGACTATTTGACTTTTACCGTAACGTAAAAGCAAATACGATAACCGATAGCAACTGGTAATTTTCCTTGTACCCAACACAAGACTACGATAAGTCTATATGTTCAAAATACTCTACTTTCGCCAATAGTCATATTTTATATGAACTATTGCCACCTAGTTAGTTTTATGTAAATATTTTACTCTTTACGTAATACTTTTGCTCAAACCTACGTTATTAGGTTTTAACAACATAGACGCACCATATGAGACTTATCACACATTTAATATACATAGTTAGAGTATATTGATAAGTTTTAACATTTTTATAAGTATTACATTTTTAAGTTACCTAGTTTTAAGTTTCATGACTTAAGGGCTTAACATTAGTAATTACCGGGACCAAACTACACCTCATAAAACAAAAACTAGGTAAAATAACACACACTACCACCTCATACGAGAGGTGGCGTGCATGGCAAACTCACAAGGCCACATGGCCTCTTTAACACAATCCCTCTTACACTCACCCACTCTTGTCCCCCACTAGATGAGATATCACCTCAACCTCATCTTGTACATGCAAATTTCACCTAGAACTCCCTCTCCCTTGCAAAATTCGTCCATCACCATCAACTCTATCAAAACACCACCAAAATCATGAGATTTCAAGATTTATACACCTCTAGATTCATCCTTTTGACCATTACAACAAACTAGCATCATTTTATCATCAAAACTTATCATATTCTTGAGTTTTTGGGCTGATTTAGAAGGGTTTAAACAAGGTTAAAAAGGGTTTACAAGACTTGGGTTGAAGATTGAAGAAATGGTGAAAGATTAGGAAGGGTTTAGGTGTTAATTTGTAGTTGTGATACTTGTGTTATTCCAACCAAATCCTTGTAAGAATTGTGATACTTTTCATCTATTATTCAATATGGTTATTGTGGAAAACTAGAAGGGGGGTTGAATCGATTAAAAATTTGTTTTGAAACTTATTGAAAGATCAATTGATATTGATCTTAGATATGTTAGTGAATGATAATCAATATGCAAACAATATATAAAGAGTAGATAAGGAAAGAAATAATCAAACCACGACAAGTTGTTTATAGTGGTTCGGTCTACAAGGACTCTTTTTCCTTGCCCTACTCCACTCCCTGAGTCTCACACTCGAGAGTTTAACTTCACTAGTCAACAAGCTCCTTTCACCGGCGGAGAAACCTTTACACTTCGCTTACACACTATTTCCGACACTAAGCTAGATGTCGAGTTCTTTTCAAGGGTACAACCACTCCCACACACAATGTATTTTAAGGACTAAAATACTAACCACTCACACTCACAAGATTATGATGGTTTGGTACAACAATGATGTATGAATCAACACTAGATCATACAACAACAAACAAACAAGACTTCTAACAACTTGTTGAAGCTTGAATATGCCTTGATCTTCTTTGCTACAAAAGAGATCACTAATATGATATGAAACTGAGTTAAAAATGTTAGAGAGAAGGAATGTATGTGAATATGATAGAAAGTGATGAAAACCAACTTGGTTTGGCTTTGCTATTTATAGCCAAAATGCTCAGCAGGCACCACGGACCACGGATCCCTCAAAAGGGTTCCGTCCGTGTTAAGTTTTGGTGTCGCCGGGGTCTGACAGCAAGATCACCAAAATCTTACCAAAGTCAACCATATCTATCCAAGATTGTGTAAGATATGTAGAGTCTAAATCTACATAAAATATCTAGTGAAATCTTCTAAGGATTTCAATGATGCACTACATAATGTCATGTGTTGGTTTTCTATTTTTAGAAATATGTTAAAATGTAAATACATATGTAATGTTTTGTTTTAAGAAACCAAAACATTCTTAATCTAAAAATATTAACATACATTATGGTTTAGAGTCATATCAAAATATGATTAATCAAAATGTAAATGCTTGAGTGATGAAGATAGTATTTGAAAAGCTTGTTTTAATATCTATTAAACTTGACAAGCTTTAAGCTTTATAAAAATTAAATTTACTTTTGTCGTTAACAAAACTTAGGTGAAGATCATAAAATTTAAATAACGTTTAATGACGATATTTGTATTAATAGTTATAATAATCTCTATAATTATTTGATGTAATTTGATATAAGTAGTATATGTAATATGGCTTGATTGATGTTGTACATGAGGTTGTGACCATGAAAACAAGCTAAAACAAGTCATAGGTAAGTTCTATGAACCTGAATTCTGAAACAATCCCAAATATTGATTAAACTGATCATCTCAGAAAACTTTGAGGTTAATTCAATAAGATATGCTTGTAGATCTCTGTCTTACGGTCGTTTTTTCGGGTGGCGCACCTCATAACTCTTCCCGATGAGTAAATGAGAGTCAAAATGGCAAAACATGTCAAAATCTACACACCAGATTTCATTTGGGAAACGCCCATGGTTCTGATCATTTCTGGAAGTCGACTCAGTTTTATGAAATGTAGCCAAGACCTAAACTTGAAGTTTGGCGAAATTCGAGTGTCAAAACAAGTTGTAGAACTCAACTTATGGTCGTTTTGGCAGGACTGAATGTGCAGCCAAACTTCTGCAATGAAATATAAGTATATACTTGCAATTAGACTACTGATGTAAGTAAACTTTGGAACTTGAACTTGATTAAGCTTAAGAAGCTATTAGAGAATATAAAAATATGAACTTGACCTTTTGAATTACTTAAAAAAGAATTGTGGTTAAAAAGTTATGCCTAGTTAAGTTTTACTATATAAAAATATGGTGCTGGAACAAAAGCTTGCTGATACGATTTTAAAACGAGGTTTTGACCCTTTTCTTGTCCGAGTCAGCAAAAGTGTAAAACACAAAAGTTTCTCAGAATCACTTTTTCTACAAAAACACAGGAGCACATAAGCAGAAAGTGAACAAAAAAGGCTAAAAACTAAACTGACATGTTGTTGACTAGAACACAACCTTAGTGAGAACTTTAAGTGATATATTGATCATTTGAGGCTAATATAAAGCCAAGATTGAGTCAAGATTGTTGTATTGAGGTTGTCTAACTTAGACACATCCTTAATATGGTCTTGATTATTATTGCTTAACCATAACTTAGCCGCACGGCTAGTATAAGTCTAATAACCGAAACTTGTTTATTAAAAACTTGTTCACTAGACTTTGACAAACTAAGTAAATGACCATATGACATGTTAAACTACTTGATAAGGATTTAAAATGTACACTTTTTAGGGGTCATTTAAGCCCTTAATCGACCACTTTTATATCCGTTACTGCTAAATTTCGTTCCTTTTCACCTTTTAGGTCTCTTGAAGGCAAAATGCTGGAATGACGCTTATTTGGACGAAAAGGCGTGAATATGTCAAGAAAATGGCTAAAGTCAAGATCAAGACACTCAATCTGCTGGAAACGCACCCGACGGCGTCACAGATAAAGGGCGACGCCGTCCCTCTAATTGCGACGGCTCAGAAGTGAATTGCTATTTTGTACCTGACGGCGTCAGGCTTTAAAGAGTAGGGCGTCACAACTCAGACGACCTAGATCCACATTCAGACGGCGTCAGAAGATGAAGCCGACGGCGTCACAACCCCAACGTGACGCCGTCACAAAGTTGACTTGGTCAAGATGAAACCCTAATGGCGGCGATCCGACGGCGTCACAATTAAAGAGTGACGCCGTCGCAGTTGTAATTCTATATATAGAATTCGAATTTTTAGACTTTGAAAGAGGTAGAATTGTGGAATAAAACCTAAAAACGATTTTTGGTTGTCTTAGGCAGTATCTTAGGGTTCTCATACCCTATTGTACAACAAGATAAGTAATCTACTTTATTGATTTCATTATGTCTTTGATTGATTGTGTGTATGCTTGCATGTTTACCATGTCCGGCTAATTTACTTGTGTGTTTGCTTAGATCTATGAAACCTAGTTTTTGAATATTGATTGGTTGTCTCTTTTCTTAATTGTAATTGGCTTAGGATTGCAATAGGCCATCGTTGTGTTTTTAATGCTTGAGTAATCTTTGTGAACATTAGTTTATAATCACCTAGAGTTATTGTAGGCAAAAAATCCAAAGATAACCTTAGAGTTAGTTTATAAATCCTAGAGATCTTGTAGGCAATAACCTTAAGGTATCCTCAAAGAGTTAGGGAAAAAATCATACCCTACGACCTTAGAAGACACAACGCGTTAAGAATAAAGACGTGACAATTCAACCATCAATAAAAGATAACTAGGGAGTAATAGCATCTAGGTAGACACATTTTTAATCGTCATACGAGCACACATCAATTAGACATAGACCACCCCTTAGCTTAGTTAACTAGACTAGATAATAGTAGAGTAATCGGTAGAAATACCACCCCCCAAATCCAATACCCCGAGATTCGTACCTTTCAATTTTCTAAAAAATATAAAAAAGATAAAAAATAATCTTTCTCAACCCCAACCTTAGCGTAGTAATTTCTCACTAGCATTCCTATTCCCTTAGAGAACGATATCAATCCCGAGGCTTACCCTAATACTACACTACAACGATTAGGTTCACTGCCTAGGTGGTTGAAAAACTTGCTCGAAGAAAAGGAAGTTTCCTTTGACCCCGAACGCGCGTTGTACGCATATCAAGTTTTTGGCGCCGCTGCCGGGGAATAGAATAGCTAGTTAGGAGTCTATCTCGTTTAGGTTCCATTGCTTGATTCCTATCAAGTAAGATTTTCTCATTTTTTAGCTTCCTCGTAGTCTATCCCCCTTCTTCGTGACCTTTGTTCGTAATCCTATCACTTTTCACCATGGAAGGTGATAATCAACCACCACTCATCAACCCACCACCAAATGACCCGCCAAGAGACCACACTCTTGGTGAATACTCAAGACCAAGCAACCTAGGATATAGGAAGACCATTGAGCTCCCCGATCAAGCTCAAACTACGACCCTTCGATCCGACACCATCCGGATGGTGCAAAACGGATGCGCATTCCATGGACTTCGTCCCGAAGATCATAATCAACAACTTAAGGATTTCCTTAAAATCGTCGATTCCATCGACCTTGATGCTACTACTTGGGAGACCACGCGCTTCACTAGCGTCTCTTCCAATTCTCTCTACGGGACCAAGCTAGTAATTGGCTTGAGCGACTTCCCGCCGGCTCCATCTCAAGTTGGGATGATCTCACCACTCGTTTTCTTGCCCAATTTTTCCCACCGGGGATAACTACTAAGCTTAGGAATGAAAGCTTGATGTTCCAACAACGTCAAGGTGAATCTCTCTACGAAGCATGGACTCGATTCAAGGACTTAATCCATAAAGTCCCTCATCACGGCATTGATCTTTGGCGAGTCAATACTAGCATTGTTTGCTCCACAAGTTGTCAGGATATTAGCCCTAACATGTTTACGGTTAGTCTTTCACTGTTAATCCTTATTAGGTCCACATTTTTTTTTACATTATTGGTCCCTAAAATGTATAAATTTGATAACTTATTTTATTTAAAGGGAAAATTACACAAATAGACCGCGCGCCCTGGTGCATATCACTTTCTAGACCACTTTTATTTTAAATTTGAAACTAGACCAAGGGCAACCGCTGTTATTGGGCAACTCAACCACATTGTGACAAGTGTCCCGTATGTGTAAGGTATTGTTTTTTGGGCAACCAAAAGTCGGTGGGCAACCGTATATTTTAAAAAGGGTTTTTTGGTCATTATACGTTGCATAAAAAGTACACATTTGAATAGTGAAAGTACAGTTAATTTAAATTCAAAATCCAATAGTCACTCGTTTTCAGCATTCGTCTTGTTCACTCTCGATGTTTTTTGCTTCTCGCATAAAATCATTCTTAGTTAATCTTTTCACAAATGAAACAGTCTGCTGCATCGGCACCTCTCTTGCTCCTAACGTACAATGTTCATTGCAACCGATTGTTTCCGTTCGTTACATTTTTGTACAACAAGAAAACCACCTTCAATTGCTCAATTTTTTTGTTCCAATAATGTGGCAAAGTATGGTACGTTTTAATTCGATTATTATTGTTATTCGATCCATGTTATAATGAATCGTTGTTGTTATTCGATTAATGGCTATGTTACACACGTTTTAATTCCATTCTACAATCCATTGTTCTTTTTTATGTCTGTCTGATTCGTAATTATGTAGCCTACAATAAGTTGGTATAGATTCCTTCTATGGTCTCCTTAATTTTGTTTATTGCTATAAAAAAATGCCCTGTTAAAAATGTCATGTTTGGTGGGTTAAACATCCAAACCTGAACCTTTTATCAAAGGTAACCCTGTTAAACTTTGTGGTTATTTATTACTTGTTTATAGGTAAATAAGTAAACATACACAGAAAAGTGATTTTTCAATTTCCACCTATTTAACTCAAGGCATATGCATAAATACTAAAAAGATCTGCACAAATAGTCACAGCAGATTTCAGGTGCACATATTATAGATCAAACAGATAACAACCATTCCATTTGTTTTTGTACATCAACAAACCAGTAGATAAGGTAACCAGATGTTACTTGTAAGCCATTTTTCTTTTCCCTTTGCCTTTGCCTTTGTCTGCCGCTCCTGCGAATGTGGAGTGATCAAGTGAACTTCTCAGTTGGAACTTGTTGTTCTTCACCAAAATTTGTCTTCTTAGATGTCTGAGATTCGCTATCTTTGCCCTTTCTCTTCAAATTGGGATACATTCTTGATTCTTCTTCAGAGTCCATTGGAATATAACAATTATTTTGTCTTTGAACTCTGTAGTAGATACTTTCAACTTTATCATCAGACATTCCTTTGAAATGAGGTTTCTTCCAACCACCAACATTGCAACAGTAAGTCTTCATGTATGCAATAACTTGTGCCTTAGTCGGTTGTCTTGATTTCCTTTGACCCTTCTTGAGTGAAACAATAGCCTCTTGAAGTGCTTGATTATTCTTCATCTGTATGAAATCTCTTAACTGTGCAGTTCTTTGTTCTTCAGTTAAAGATGCATCAGATATAAGGTCAATTGCCTTCCTCTTGATCACTGGATCTTTTGCAATCAAGAATTGAAATTCTTCTTCATTAGGTACATAGCTGAACTCTTGAGTCTTTTTTCTAAATCTTGTAGGTTGAACAGTGGAAATTTGATCTCCCATCCTATCCAGCCTTTTACCCTCCATAAAGCTTACAATCTCCAGTTCTACTTGCGTATCAGCTCCCTCTGATCCTTGGAACACTTGTCCTTTATTTTTCAATTTTTCAATCAGTTTCTGAGAAGCTTCCTCTTGTTGTTGCTTTATCTTTTCCCTATTAATTACATCAGCATTTAGTTCCAGATGTAGTAACCGAGCTTTTTCTCTATCATGAGCTTCCTGCTCATGTTTACTATTAAACTTTAAAACTGTATTTGCAATTCCTTTACCCTTTCCAGTATCTGGTTGACCAACAACTGACTTGACAGGCTCACCAATCTTCAAACTTCCCAAGGGTTTAGGTGCATAAGGTTTAATTGTAGCAGGAATGGGTGCAACGATAGGTTCAGGGATTGGTAAAGATTGCTTTTGGTTTACCACTTGATTGGCAACCTGCTTTTCAGCTTCTTTTGTCTTTGGTGGTGATGTAACAGTGGTTGTGATTGTATTAGCAGTGGTTGTGATAGCAATGGGAATATCTAAGGTAACAGTTGTTATAAATACCTTAGAGTTGGTTCCAGCAGTGGCTTCTTCTTTAGAAGCAGTGGATGCAGCAACATACGCAGTGGTTGTCGCCTGCACCACTGCCTTCTCTTTTTCTGCATAAGTAGCTTTCAAAGCATCATTTATCGCTACAGCTTTTCCTTGCATGTCAGTCACCAGATAACCTTCCCGATTAGCATGACTATCCGATTCTAAAACCACATTGAAATTCACATCCTCCCCTGAATCAATGCTTTTACTCCTCCCCTGTTTGGATTCATCCTCCAACCTCTGATCCTTTGAGGAGCTAGCCTTCTTTCCCATCCTTTTGACTCTTCTATATGCAGCAAACCCTGGTCTCCTCATTCTCTCCAAAACATTCAGCCTGTGCTTCAACCTTTTAATAGTTGCAGCTAAAGAGGTTGTGAATTCGTCAAAACCAGACATTTTAGACTCCATGTAGCTACATTTATCCGTCAATTCCTTTAAAAGTTCCATTTTTTCCTCACAACTTTGACATGTGTTAACTGGTCCGAGAGGTGTACACTGGGAATTGTGATTATGCACAAAAGTATCATTACCCGTCAATTCATGTTCTATTTCACATGTTTCCTCATCACTCCGATCTGTGTGACCTGCTCCGAGAGGTGAATCATAGGATGTGAGTACCATGGCATCCGACCGAGGCTCCGTATCCATGGACCCCAAGTTAGACAGTTGCCTAGGGATTCCTCCACCTGTGTTGAGCTCGAGCGAACTCTCCACATTAGGAGTTGCCAGTGGTTGGGTCTTACTTAGGTTTCCACTAACCTGGTCAGCGCCTACGCCTGAAACAGTAGCTACACCCTCATGTCTTTCACCCCGTCCACTCATGTCACCTACCACACCTGTTACACCCTCATGTTCTTCACCACTACAACCAGCCTCAGCAGATGTTGAAGGTAAGGGTTTGGAAGTGGTGGCAGGGGGTTCATCAGTGGATAGAATGGGTTGTGGATTTTCCTCCTCTATAAGTTGTTGCAGATTTATCATGTGAGGAAACAAAGGTGTTATGGTTCCTTTAAAATTTCGACTGTTTTTCCTCATATGGGCAAACACCCTAGGAAGCATATGTAAAACGTCATATTTTTTCTTATGGGGAATGGGTTCTGTTATTTGACTTTCTGCTATCAATTGAACAAACCTAGGATAGAGGTAGTATTTGCCCTGTTCTTTAATGTTCTTTTGAAAACCCTCAAAAATCATTCGAGACCAGTTAAAAACCCTTTCTTGAGATAAACAGATGACAGCAGTTGCAATCTTTGAGGGAAACTCATCAAATCCAGTTGTTTTATTGCTTACACACTTGAGCAAGGTATGGATTAAAAACTTCCATTGCGGAGAAAACATACCTTTGTGAAACTTTATACGATCCCCTTTTCTCTCATAACCCATTCTTTCTAAACCTTCAAATATTTCAGCATCAGACAGATTAACAACTCCTTCAGCATCCTGAAGCTTCAAAACATCTCTAATCACCTCCTCTGTGATCAGAATCTCCGTTTCATCAACAACCGCCCTAATAACCTCTTTTCCCCCTCTTTCTTGAATTTCAGCATTTCTCCAAAACTGGCGTATATAAGCTTTAACAATGATGGGTTCTACAGTTAATGCATAGTGTATGGGACTATGTTTGATGAAATCAATCATCTCATGAAAACCTTCAGAATGGTCGTTCTTGACTAGGTATGCGACTAAGTTGTGGGGTTTGGAATATTTAGGTGCCATTGAACGTTGAAAGTGAATTAATGTCAAGTAATTTGTGATATGGGATTTGTGAAAATTATACTTGGCAGCGGTTAGGGTTTCTGTTCAGTGCCTATTGGGAGTGTTTAAAAAGATCAATTATTTGATCGGCAGTGAATTGGGGAATAAGTACGGTACAAGCAAAATATTTCACAAAAGCCCCTGTTGTTTCCATATTCACCACAACTGCACTAGCAGTGTATTTACCAATACTGGCAGTGGATAGCGCAAACCAGCAGTGGCAACATCACTGACACTCCCATCCTTTGACCAAGGCTACGGCTGCAAAGTCGTTGTTAACTGAATGTGATGATGCATAGATTTGAAGGATTTCTTTAATTCCACCTTTTATGGTAATACGTAAACTTTATAATTAATGGACATAAACAGTTCAAGTACATCATTTCAGTACGTCTTTTCCTTATTATTAAAGTTTGTCCTACTTTTGTGCATCCCCGATTTGGGTTATTTCAAAATAACCATGCAATACTGAAGAAACCACAGGCAACTGCACACATACTTGGAGTTCATGACATAAATTGTTAGTTATATTATAATTGAATATTGTTCACGAAAAATATAAAGTAAATGTACACCTAATAATACCATTTGTATGTTAACAACAAGGGTAAATAATATTTTTCCTAAGGCATACACATCATAATGTTATGGACCACGTGGCAAGTATATACACACCCACCACTGAAAGTTTGTTCATGTATATACACACCCACCACTGAAAGTTTGTTCATGTAACCCAAAAAAATAAATAAAGAAATAATAGTTAAAACGAGTGTGGAAACCCGCGCGATGCAGCGGGATTGGCTTCAAAAGACTTATTTTGTAGCGACACTTAAACCTCAGGGGCTGTTTTTGCCAAGTTGTGAAACTTTGCATTTAATGTTTGGACTTGCTTTGCAACGATACTTAAAACTCAGGGACTGTTTTTGCCAAGTTGTGAAACTTTGCATTTAATGTTTGGACTTTCTTTGCAGCGCCACTTGAACCTCAGGGGCTGTTTTTGCCAAGTTGGGAAAGTTTGCATTTAATGCTTGGCAAGCTTGTTACTGTTTTCTTGATTGATCTTTAGTATATATAGATAATGTGGACCACGTGGCTGTACTGTACTTTTTAGACACTTTTATACTGTTCACTTTTTTTGTACCTTTTGTATATTTTGTACCTATTATTAACCAAAACTAAATTTTATCTTACATATATTTTGTGTTTTTGAGACTTCTACTAACTATGGCATCACAAAATGATCTTGATAATGAAGATGGAGGTAGGCTTGAAATCTCATAATCATATTCAGTAATATCATAACATTTATCTTTATGATTTATATTGATATTTTTGAAACAGGTGATGAGCGAATGCAACACATTTGCCAATGGATTGGTCACCTTGATCATTTTGGTGAGCGAACTGATGTCTTTTACAGAAGGTCTACTGAAATTCTTTCGTTATGTAAACTTGTAATTTGTGTTTTGTGTGTACTTTTTTGTGTATGCATTTATATAATTTTATTTAATTTTTGTAATTGTTACACACCAGGACATTCCAGACCATTTTCTTCACAATCATCCTATGCATTTTTATCAAAAAGCACTTTTTAGGAATGAGGAAGTCGAATACATGATGCAAATTCAGATTGAGTATCATAGAGACAATCCATACCGGGTAAATCATGTGAATGCATTAGGTGACTGGACCTACTTTTTTGAAGATTGTTAGTTTGAGCATGGAAAGATGATAAGGTTTAAGTTCATGTATGTAGATTGTTATGATGGTTTGGTGTATCCTGTTTTCCATATTTGTTAGGAAATCGGATAAGGTTTAAGTTCATGTATGTAGATTGTTATGACATTTTAACTATTATTTCTTTATTTCTTTTTTTGGGTTACATGAACAAACTTTCAGTGGTGGGTGTGTATATATTTGTATGTTAACAACAAGGGTAAACATTTGTTTGAATTGCAAGTAAACAACACGCTAAGTAGTTTAGTTGCCCCCAAAAGGTTTAGTTGCCCAAAAATGGTTATCTTTGGGCCACGAAGCGTATGAGTACTACAGAAGCTTCATTAATTGCACTTCGCTTAATGTGCATTTGTAATTGCTTGACAAGACGCAACTATTGACCAGTTGAATATCCACATTTACTTATATTGACTTTAATTGAAAATAAAATCCATGTCACCCCACACACCCCATTTTGTTTATATAAACGGACACCATCTAATATATTTTGAAACTAGTTTTGTGAAGTGACGCACACTACCCACAGCAGCATTTACTACAACAGAAATGGATAACTTTATTTACGACATGGCTAACACTGTCTTTGTGCGTGACAATGGACGTGATCTAAAGTTCATTAGTGACATGCATGCAACGGTGATGGAGCTAACTTGTCGATGCAGTGTGCGGGGTGAGCAGATCAAGCAATTGGAGTGTTTTGTTGGGTCCATTGTTGCCAGTGCTTGTATGGAAATGCTGTGTGGAATCCAGGATGAGGAGCTAGAGAAAAACAGGACGCTGATGAGGCTCATCACTGAGACGCAGCTGCAAGTTCTCAAGAAAAGCTCCTTTCTGGCCATGATGCGCAAAAAATATTAAACCTGTACTCCTAGCTTGTTATGTGCTCTCTCTCTCAAGTTCTGTCATAATATTTTTGTTTTGTTTTGGACTCATCATCAATGTTGTTGCTTCGTTACTCTCTTTTTTTATCGCTTAATGTAATGAAATGAAATGTATTATAAAAATTTATCGCTCCGAACGACTATAAGATTACATGTAGTGAAGGGTGTATTTTTGGTGATTGTGATGTGTGGGTTTGTATATTCTTATGTCGATTGGCACATTGTCAATGGTTGCAAGTTGATGATCTTGCTGACGTTGCGCTAGCTTATCGCGAGAACATGATTCGGTTTTTTGTATAGAGTTAGATTTTATCCTTTGTGTCAGCAGTTTTTAACTTATCTCCAACAGCACTTTCGTTGTTTTATCATGCACTATCGGTTTTCAATATACGATTTTCTATCAAATACATTTTGCAATCAAACATATATCATGCCTCATCCATTGGCATATTCATTCACACATTAACACCAACATTATTACACAAACACGCTAGACATAAAAATGTTTAACAAAATTAAATAACATTTACCCCATTACTATTTCCGTATCAAAATCAATGGATCATAAGTCTCTTATAATATGTAAGTACAATGTTAATAGTAAAATAATACTACCTTTGCTAATATATAGCAAAGGTTCATCAAGATCACATTTGTACACTAGTCAGGATGCCTTTCTCCAAACAATCTCTTTCATCAAAAAATGCTTCTAAGCCTTCAGTTGCCTTATTTGATCTCAAACTAAGGTGTGAATACATAAAAATGTTTATATGTTACCTCGTGGTTCTGACTTGCCTTGAGTATATTTTTTACCATACTTGTTATTCTTTTTTATGTACATTTAATATACCTTTATTACAGGACGCCAGGGTCTGTAGCTGCGTATCCTGTTTTTGAGATTCACTACAATGGTACCTTCATTCGGTTGCCCAATTTAAGTTATGCGTTTGGCCGAACCCTTTCGCTAAGGTTTAGTAACTTCAGAAGGATGAACTTTAAGCAAATGCTTGACTTGTTGGCCTACAAGCTTGAGTGTGAGATACGGGCTTTATATTTTTGCACACCAAGATTTGTTCTTTCAACTGGTTTGACAATTGTTGAATGTGATAATGATGTTAAAAGGATGTATGAACTTGCCGAGGAATACGGATTAATCGGCTTGTACGTTACACATAAACCTGTTAACCTAGCATGTTTCTATTATCCTAACCTAACTTTTAATCTTCTTGATAAGGAAACGCATGCAAAGCTTGCGATACATGATAAACTTGTGCAACTTGGTACATCTAAGTCTTACTCTGATGTTCTTGCATGGGAGGAGGAAGAAGGGCGTTCACCTCCCCTAAGAACCCCTCCTTCCCAACCTAGACGTAAAGGAATTGAATTCCAAGGAAATAATCTTTTCATGGATTTTTTGCATAGCGAAAGCGTTGATGACGCCATTGAGTTCAGTGACGATGAATGGTACTTTGGGGGATTTGTGGGTTGTGTAGCAATGGATGTTGGGTGATCCACTTCCCCACCATATAAACGGGTGCAACGGGTTATCGAATACGATGATGCCACTTTAAAGAATGTACCGACAAATTCTCTTCCAAAGCAGGTTTTGTTGGATGCAGGATCTTCTTCCGTTCCACGTCAAGTAGGGAGTTGTGTCAAGCCCAGGTATGGACATAAGGTTTCGAGGAAACCGTATGCAAGGAGGCTAAGCTTTGAAACACCAAGAACGGGTTTACGGAAGATCAAGATGTTGAGAAATCCGAAGGCTCTAACAAGAGATCGGCGTCGAGGATGTTCTGGATCAAAACCAACTTGGTATTTAAGGAACGGAAGGTTGGAGTGTAGGTATTGTTATGCAGCATGCTAATTGTGTTGTTAACGATTACAGGCACTTGTGTTAACATTACTTTAAAGTCGAAAAAGATAGTGTAGTCTAGGCGTTTTTGTAAGGCAACGTCTATGCATTGGCCACGTTTATGTTAGTTGGTCTTCAGCACTAGCAGTATTAACGTGCAATAGCAGTTTTAAGTATTCATTCACACGGCCTAATATACGTGTCATATGTTTTGCATTATATTGCATCACCATGACTACCTTTATAAATAGCATTTGTTACAACATTATCATGAATTTGTGGTATTCGCAACACTCGTTATCATATTCAATTAACCCCTTTGTATACTTACAGAAACAACTATAACAAATCACAAAATTCGGGAAACTAGTTTAAGATTGTTTATACTTTATGAAATGCAACACTGTATAGTCTTGATTATGTATTCAAAAGATCTACACATGAATCTGTTACTATAGGGGTATCCATTTTATGTGATCTATGTTGTTGCTTACATTATGTAAAGGTAATTTGTACCGTATATATTTTGCTGTTCCGGTGTGCTTTACAATTTAACACTGAACATAAAAACTTGCAACTTCTCCAAAAGTAAATTACATATATAATTAAACGTTTATATCTATTCCATTACATTACTTGCATATTAACATACCAAGTCCAACACAAGTAACCGACAAAGATCCTAACATAATGAAAAACAACCTATCATACAGCTTCAACTTGGACTTTGCATCAGTCAACTCTTTGTCCAAGATTGACTTGTCCAAAGCAAGAGTATCGACCAAGTGTTCAATATCCACCGACTTCTTCGATCTTTTCTCCTTTTCAAAGAACCCATACACCAGATCTTTATAGTATTCGCTAGGCAGATCATCATCCAAAAACTGATACACATCACAAATAGAGCATTTTACGAAACGCTTCCCAGGGTTTGCCCTTGTTGTTGACGTCTTGACTGGTAGACGAAGACTGCATTTGCAAAAGTATTCAACTTTGCCACCAATTAGTCGGGTTGTAGCTGAAGTTCTGGAACTCATGATAAACAGGTTTGTGGTTAACAAGTTTGTGGAAATGTTGGAAAATGTTGACCGAAAAATTAGGTGGTGGGGAGTTTATAAAAGTTGCAAAAAAAACTTTATAAAGGCATATATTCGGCTTATATTTGTTGTAAAAAGTAGAGGGACCTACCATGACAAACACTTAAACTTTTTTACCTCACACATCACTTATCCTTATGGTCCCGACCATCAACATCCCAACATTCCTGCTTTATTATACCCTAGGTCACTTTCATTGAAAAATAATCGGTGTCCTTTTCATCTTATTTTAGGAAAAAATCCAGGTTTGTTGTACTATCCAGTATGTATGTTGTTACCTTATTCGTTCATATTGGTTGATATATTTATGTATTTGTTACCTTATTCGTTCATATTGGTTGACATATATATATATATATATATATATATATATATATATATATATATATATATATATATATATATATATATAGAGGCACTTTATTTTCAGAACCTACTTTAAATGCGAGAACTGCGAGAACCACCATTTTACAACTAATAATACACAATGTACATCATTTAAATGCTATAAAGGATTTTGTTATTTTTTTAATTCAAAAGGGTATAAAAGACATTTTCATATTATTTTTTATTTTTATTAAATAAATCCCGTTTTTTATAAGCTTTAATTTTCGAGAGTTTTTTTTTTTGGACATGCATGTTTTTTATTGATTTAGTGCATATGTGTTTTTGCAATTAATTTTTGAAATAATTTTATTAACATGTATGTTTTTCAATAAGGTGTGTATGATCTTTTTTAAATAACATAAATTTATGGCAAACCAAAAAGATAACTGATATTCACAAAATTCAATATTAATTGAAATACAATTAAAATACAAATTTCTTAAAATATAAATAAAAAAATATGGAGCTTTATAAAAAAACAAGATGCATATACATATATTTTACATTTCGTAAATTACAAATACAAAAAACACATATGTAATAACTGCATCTCTTCAAAAATCACAAATTATCTTAATGTATATGTGTTCATCAACTTCTAGGTCTTCAATAGTCATCATCTTCATCAATCTGAAAAAATCATACACAAAACCAATTAAACAACAAATAAATAGGAAACAAAATTTAATCACGATAACTAAGATAACACATTTGCACAATATAAGATGCGTAGGCACAATTTAAATATATATGCATGATTTTTTCCTTAATTTTATATCAATCATAAAACACATATGCACACTCTTTCAGAAATTTTATACAAATTATAAAAACATATATGTACCATTTCATTCATTTTATATTAACCATAAAACATGTATGCATTTGAAATTTCTTATCAAATTCTTTCGAACATATGTGCACATCTTTCAAAAACATACATGTTCGCCTTAAAAAAACACATGTGTACTTTGAGATTCTCATCAAATTTATTAAAACACATATGCACACAACTTTTATTGAATTTGGACGAGCCAAAAAACATATATGCACCCAAAAACATGTATGCACTATTTCTTAAAACACAATACACGCCACTAGAAACATATATGCATCATATAACACTTATACACTATTTATTAAAACATGCACTATTTCTTAAAATATATATTAAACCCCCAAAGAAAAAGAAACAAAGTAAACCTACCACCACTGTTACAAACTAGTGTATCACAATGACTAAACTCACTATGGAGAATTACATGAAGAAATAATGCATCTATGCATTGACTTATAAGTAACAAAGGAGAAAATTGTTCTCATGTGCTGTAGAGACCAACAATGCATATATGAATCTGACACAAACTTTCTCACCACTTATTACTACCCGAATATTTAAAATAACTAAGTAAACTCGGATGACATTTGGACTTATTGAAAATTGAAGCAAAGGATTGCAGTTGCACACATGACATATGTGACACAGTGACAGTAACCATTCAAATGCTTTCATTAGATCATCATTTTGAATACTCTCTCTTTCAAATAAACCCTTTCATATCTTTATTCAATATCCGTTTGTTCAGTATCTTTATTCAAAACACAAGATAAAAAATGTGTGACCATTAAATAAATTTTTGTGAGTTTTAACAACACAAAAACAAGATCGAACCTTCAATTTTTCAGTGATAGGTTTATCGAAGCTAAAAAACGTAATAATAAAAAATATATTCAAGACCAACAACAAGAAGAAAAACCTTAAGCTATAAACGAAGATCCGGATCCACCATTACAGGCGGCTTCACCAAACTGGAAAGGCAAACCGCAATACATCGGATCTACTCGTTGTTGATGATGAGGAACATGGTTGTGATAGGATCTAGACGGATCTTGTTGGCGGTGACGGTTCTTGCCGGCATTGACGGATCCAAACGAATCATCACATGCGGTCACGGCTTTTTCATTTTTTTCAATCGAACAAAAACAAGAGAAAGGGGCAGTAAAGCATAAGGGCGACAGTTTTTGGGTGAGGGAGAAGAGAGGCAACAATTAGGGTTGAAAAATGATTCTGTGTATTTTTTTTTACCTTAGTTAGGATTATTAACTAGTGGGATATTTAATAATAATAAGATTACTATAATACCCTTTTTGTTTTACAAATGATGACCATATCTTTTTATTAATTACATT
>BPTQ01000004.1:58220858-58267014 GCA_019973895.1 Chrysanthemum seticuspe | reverse complement strand
AACAGTTTTAGGTGTCCACTTGCAGACCCAAAATAAGCAACCAAATAAGCTACAAAGCAAAATCCAAATATTGATATCTCAACTAGACCTAAGTGGCTGCTTGTAACCAAAAGACCAGCTTCTAACAAGCTATAATCAATCCTGTGCAAGCTGCACAAAAGCTGAGAAAATTCTCAGCTAATACTGAGTTTGGTGCAGGGCAGATGGCCTTGACTTTGAGCTTAAGCTCAAGCTTATCCAAAAAGCTTAAAGCAAAAACAGATATGAGGGTTTAAAGACAACCAAGCCAACTGCTTATATTCCAAAAATCAAACCTTGAAAAGCTTCAATGAGCCCTGAGCAACTGCTGCATTATTTGCTTAAATCCAACTTTGTGACATTTTTGACTTTTTGAAAACAGAAACACATTTGACTTTAGTGAACTTTAGACCCAATTTGATGATTGATGATGAAGTTAAATGATGTTATAAACCTAATGCAATCAATGTTTAATGATTCTAAACTCAAAACAATGGTTTGCACTTCTAAAAATCACAACAGTGATCAGTTGAGACAGTTTTAGAAGATTTTTGACTTTATTGGTGTTGCAGACCCAAACTCAGACAGATATGAGTTGAATATGACTCAACAAGCATGAACTAGCAAAACTTAATCAATGAACAAAACCTTGGGACAGTTTAAACAGCTGTGCCAAACACACCTTTACACCACTGTTAAACAAGTAAAACTAATTAAAACACTAATCCACTTAATTTTAATGATCAAACCAAGTTCAACTATCCTAAATACAGTTACTAGAACAAGATTTGCACTGGTTTGACAGTAGAAACAGATTATGCTTATAAACCAAATAATCAACTTACAAGTTGTCCAATAGCCACAATGGCTTGAATCCAAGAACCATGAACCACTAACCTATCCAAACCCCTAACCTAGCTCAATATCAACCCACATCCATAGCTGCTTCACCCATTTCCATTTCCTTTGCCATTTTTGACCCTGTTTGACTTTCTTTGACTTTAAGCACTTTTGATTGAAATTATTTGAAACTTAAAAATGAGCTTACAGAAACCAATAATAAGTTAATGTGAACTTGTTTGAGCTTATAGACAAGCTTATTAAAGCTTATTCATGGGACTTGGACTTTGCAATTTTCAACAGTAGACATAAATGATGAATTGTGATCAACAACTGATTTTGATGCTTGAGATTAATTGAAATACACTTAAACACATAAGTTTGATACAATTTGACAAAATGATACAAGTTTAATACTGAATTAACACTTTTACATAAAAAACGACATAAGAAAATAAATAAAAACTAGCAGACCCTTGCACTTGCTCCAATTGCTTCTCTTTTATAACCCAAACTCATTTTCTCTCACTTCTGAATGTTTCCCATCAATCCTGACCATTGGATGCCCTAGAATCAATCTCAACCGTTTAAACACTTTTTTGGCGCCAAAATCCTTTTCTGCCAATTGGGGGTGATATGGTTGGTGAAAGGGAATTAAATGATCCTTGGATGTTAGTTTAGGTGGAGGGGACATGGGAGAGTGGAATGGAGGCTGGGTTGGTGGTGTTGGTGGCTGGGCATGGTGGGAACAGACAAGGTAGAGGGAAAGGTGGGAAAGAGATGGGTTGACTGGTTTGACTGGACAGATATTATAAAGGGGGGGGTTCAATATTCAGTTTGACAGGGGGTCACAAGGTGTGAAAGGGTCCAAGAGGTCACAAGGGTTTTAATAACACATAAGGACCTTTCATGTAATTTCTGAATTTGAGGGACCTAAACTGCCAATCTTGCAAAGTTGCTTCAAGGGACCATAATTGACAATCTCAATAAGTATAAGGACCAATGTTGCCAATTTGCCATTTTCCGGGGGCCATTTCTGCCAATTTTTAAAGTTGAAGGACTAAACTTGTAATTTCTCAAACTTTTTGATATTTTCCACCAAAGGACTAAATTTGACAACTTTTGATTTTAAAAGGACCTTTGGTGATTTATACTTTTGAAATTCGGGCTCAGGGACTATTTTTGACAATTCTTGAAACTTGGGGGACTGAAACTGCAATTTTTGCAAAATTGATATGTTTTTCATCTGATTTTGATATTTTTGAATTTGAAACACATAAAACACTGATTTGTGATATTTTGATCATTTAGATGTGTTTCTGAGTATTTTCAGATGATTTTGCAGTTTATTTTGTATAAAAATGATGAGTATTTACACACTCATCACTATTCTATTCCCCGGCAGCGGCGCCAAAAACTTGATACGCTTACGCAGCGCGTTCGGGGTCAAAGGAACTTCCTTTTCGTCGAGCAAGTTTTTCAACACCCTAGGCAGTGAACCTAATCGTTGTAGTGTAGTATTAGGGTAAGCCACGGGTATTGATATCGTTCTCTAGGGGAATAGGAATGCTAGTGAGAAGTTACTACGCTAAGGTTGAGGTTGAGGAAGATTATTTTTTATCTTTTTTATGTTTTTTAGGAAATTGAAAGGTACGAATCTCGGGTATTGGATTTGGGGAGGGGGGTTGGTATTTCTACCGATTACTCTACTATTATCTAATTATCTAAACTAAGGTGGTGGTAGTCTATGTCTAATTAATGTGTGCTCGTATGATAGTTTAAAGATGTGTTACTTAGGTTTTACTACTCCTTAATTATCTCCTATTGATGGTTGAGTTGTCACGTCTTATTCTTAGTTGCGTTGTGTGTCTAAGGTTGTAGGGTATGCGTTTCTCCCTAACTCTTTGAACTTACCAAAGGGTCTCGTCTACAAAACCCACTAGGGATAATAAACTCTTACTCTAAGGCACTCTTTGGATGGTTTAGCTTACAACTACTCAGGTAATTATATTCTAAGGTTCACAAAGATGAATCAAGCATTAAGTACACAACGAATGACCTATCGCATTACTAGATCATTAATCAACTAAGATAAGAAACAACCAATCAATATTTAATAATTAAGTTTCATATTCCCTAAGCAAACACACAAATAAATTAGCCGGACATGGAGAACATGCAAGCATACACACAAATAATCAAAGACATAATTGAATTGATGAAGTAAATACTTATCTTGATGTAAGATAGGGTTTGAAACCCTAAAATACTGTACAAGACACCCTTGGTTCGGTTTTAGGTTTTTACTCCACAAAAAGACTATCCTAAAACTGAAAAATTCGGATTCTATATATAATATTACATATGCGACGGCGTCACCTTATGTTTTGTGACGTCGTCGTGTCGCCGTCATTAGGGTTTCGTTTTGGCCACGTTAATCTTGCGACGGCGTCACCTTATGTCTGTGACGCCATCCTCTTCAGCTTCTGACATCGTCTGGATTGAATCTAGGCCGTCTGAGTAGCAACGGCCTACTCTTTTAAAGCCCGACGTCGTCACTTGAAAATAGGGTATTTGGCTACTGTATCGCCACAAAAATCCTCCGACGGCGTCGCAATTAACACCTGACGCCGTCGCCTTCTGTTTTCAGCAGCTTTGAGTGTCTCGATTCTGACTTTGGCCATTTTCTTCATATATCCGCGCCTTTTCGTCCAAATAAGTGCCATTCCAGCATTTTGCCTTCAAGAGACCTAAAAAGTGAAAAGGAACGATATTAAGCAATAACGGATACAAAAGTGATCAAATAAGGGCTTAAACGACCCCTCAAAATGGTACCTTTTAAAACCTTATCAGTATTGAACCCGGTTTCTGCCCTAAGGTTGAATTGATGGAGGGCTATTTCTTTTCACCCTTTTTCACATTCAGTTCTTTTTCATTCTTCAACCCCTTTAGTGCTTACCGAGACTTCATAACTAGAGCCTTGTTGGGTTTAATCCAGTACTAGCTCTGACTCAGTCCGCACTCTTTCCATATCTCATTTTTCTCCTTTTATCATCATACCTAAGGACTTCTACACTAACTAGTGGATTGTCCCTGGGTAGATCCCTCCGGTTCTGGCGGATCATGGGAACAAATACCTAACCTTATCATCCTTATATCACCAATCATAAAGTAAAGTTGGTTGGTTTATTTGGTATTGTTCATCTGTCGTTGAAACCAATTGAAAACCATTTGAAAATCAATCCAGATACTTATGATATATTATCAAAGCATTTTGTACCTGAATTGTTTTTGATATTTTTAGAACAAGAGCTCCCCCTCAACATGTGCATCAAGTATTTGAAATCGTTTTGCACATGGAGGCAAGAGAAAGTATTAACTTCTTTGATTACCATTTTCTAAAAGATATCAACATCACTTCCCTAATCAAATCAAGTAGATAATTTGGCACATGTCGGAAGGAGAGCTTGTACATCCTTATTAAAACCATTTACCGAATTATCAGATTATATCCCATTTAAATCACACATTCTCCCCCGATCACAATTATCAAATCATTTGAGATTTGTGATCTCTGTAGATTTAAATTGATTTTGAAGGCTTTTAAGGAGAATTGTGACTTGATTATGAAAAACATTTTAACTGATAAGGATCGGATTTAGAGACTTTAAACTTCTTTGAATAAACATGCATGATTATCTTTTGAAAACAGTTGTATGACAAATAACCTTTTGATTTAATTGAAATCATTCTCCCCCTCAATCAATGACATAAGTTGTTGATTGAGTGATAGATATTATGACAAACTTTTAAGTCCAGATGATTTTCAAACTTGAGTCCGAGTTATTTTACAAAGCAATTAGTTTTCATTAGATAGTAGATAAATGTTAATAGAATCAGAGCATGAGATTTGAAAAACATGATAAAGTATGGCTCTGTTCTTTCTTTGAAAATCGGGTTACTGTCTGAAATGACAATAAACCAATATTTTTCTCCATCTCGTT
Source organism: Chrysanthemum seticuspe (assembly GCA_019973895.1). Taxonomy (NCBI): domain Eukaryota; kingdom Viridiplantae; phylum Streptophyta; class Magnoliopsida; order Asterales; family Asteraceae; genus Chrysanthemum; species Chrysanthemum seticuspe. The sequence goes on along the minus strand of BPTQ01000004.1, from coordinate 58,262,152 downwards.
TTTTTTTTTTTTTTTTTTTTTTTTTTTTTTTTTTTTTTTTTTAAGATTCGAACTTCATCTAGAGACCCGTGCCATTATTTGAGTGGCAACTCAAAGTCCGTAGATGTTATCGAACCGACAAGAAAAACATGATAAATAAACAATATTTTTTGAAGATTTTCAAGATTTTCTGATTTTTATGGATTTTTGAAAAATTTTATATTTTTCTATTTTCTTTTTGTTGGTTTTATATTTTTGTATTTGGTTTTTGAAAAGATATATACAAGAGAATGGATAGAGTCGAACACCTCTACTCCTCGACGTCTTCCTGAAGACGTTTGAGCGTTTCTGGTTGAAGGCCCTTTAAGCCTAGTCGTGGAAGAATAAACTCAAAGCGTTCTCGAGAAAGAGCTTTAGTGAAGATGTCTGCTAGTTGATATTCAGTCCTTACGAAGTATAGTTCAACTACACCATTTTCCACTTGTTCCCTGATGAAATGATGTCGAATGTCGATGTGCTTTGCTCGAGAGTGTTGAACATTGTTGCAGCAGAGAGCAATGGCACTTTTGTTATCACAGTACATAGGAACTTTGTTGAATACAAAGCCATAGTCAGATAATTGTGATCTCATCCATAAGATTTGAGCACAACATGATGACATGGCTATGTATTCAGCCTCTGTAGATGATATTGATGTGCTCATTTGTTTCTTTGAAGACCAGCTTACAAGTTTATCACCTAAAAATTAAGCACCACCTGACGTACTTCGACGTGTATCTTGACATCCTGCATGGTCAGCATCTGCATAGGCCGTTAGTGACATACCGGAGTCCTTCGGATACCAAAGACCCATATTAATGGATCCTTGGAGATACCGAAAGACCCGTTTAACCGCTTCAAGGTGCTTTTTGGTAGGCTTAGCCTGGTATCTAGCACACATGCATACAGCGAACAAAATGTCTGGTCTGCTGGCTGTGAGGTACATCAGGGATCCAATCATACTTCGATATTTCGTTTGATCTACAATGATCCCTGAGTGGTCCTCATCCAGTTTTGTACGCTCCACCATAGGAGTGTCAACAGAGTCACTAGAGGTAAATCCAAATTTCTTTAATATTTCATTAGCGTATTTTGATTGATTTATATAAATGCCTCCGGGACTTTGTGAAATTTGTAATCCCAAGAAAAATGACATTTGTCCCATCATTGACATTTGAAATTTGGAGCCCATCTCCATAGAAAAACGGTCACATTCATTTGGGTCAGTCGAGGCAAAGATAATATCATCAACATAAATTTGAACGTGAATTAAGTGTTTGCCTGACTTTCTGGTGAACAAAGTTGGATCAACTGCTACTTTGCTGAATCCGGTGGATAGGAGAAATTTTGATAGCGTATCATACCATGCCCTTGGAGCTTGCTTCAAACCGTAAAGGGCCTTTTTCAAGCGATAGAAATGAGTAGGATGCTCTGGATTCACAAAACCTTCTGGTTGGCTGACGTATACGACTTCTTTAAGATCTCCGTTGAGAAACGCCGTCTTAACATCCATCTGATAGACAATCATATTCTTACTTGCAGCATTAGCCAGGAAGATTCTGATTACTTCGATGCGTGCAATAGGAGCAAAAGATTCCTCAAAGTCGATTCCTTCTTCTTGACGATAACCTTTAGCAACTAACCGTGCCTTATTTTTCAGAACATCACCGTGCTCATCAAGCTTCACTTTGAAGATCCACTTGAGAGCAATGATCATAGCACAATATGGAACTGGTACTAATTCCCATACATCTAGAAGATCGAACTCATGAATTTCTTCTTGCATTGCATTAAACCAGCTGTCCTCAGACATTGCAGTTTTAACATCTTTTGGTTCAATCTTGGAGAGTACTGAGTTGAAGAAGCACCATAAGACATCAGTAGCTAATTGTTTTCGAGTTGATACGGAACGAGAAGGATTCCCAATGATGTTATCTAATGGATTGTCATGTGTCCATTTTCTAATGTGTTCGTGTGGTTGTTGTTGAAGGACTGATGTAGCAGAGTTTAAATCCCCTGATGAAGATGGTTCAGATGTTGGTTCAGGGGCAAAGATATTTTCAAATGGAGCATCTTCGGGAGTAGCAAAGGGATTAACTTCATCTATGATGCCAGAAACATTTCCATGATGTACATTCGAAGATTGATGATTTGTTGATGAGACCGAGTGATCAGCAGCAGGCGCTTCTTGACTTAAAGATATTGAGACTGTAGGATTGACTTCATTCTCAGTGTTATGAGCAGCCTCTGTTGTGGAAATTGACAATTCAATAGCACTTGGCTCATAGAGTTCATCAAACATAGGATCAAACAATTTCTTTAAATCATCTTCAGATGGAGGTACATATGGAGTTGTTGGAGAAGAATTTGGTACAAGGGATGAACCAATGGGACTGTTATGACGTGCGGGTCCAGAACTGGATTGTCCAGGAGCCATTTGCCCGGACAGCTCATCGAACGTAACGTGAATAGTTTCCATGATATCTCGAGTTCTTTTGTTGTAGATTCGGTAACCCTTCTTGTTTGGTTCATAACCTACAAAAACTCCAATGTCTGCTTTAGCTCTTAATTTACCCCTAAATCTTGACCATCATTTGTTGGATAGCACAAAGCGCCAAACACACGAAGATAGGATAAATCAGGTTTTCGTTTATGAACAAGTTCATATGGAGTTTTTCCATGAGAGGTGTGAATAAGGGAATGATTTTGGGTGTAGCAGGCAGTGGCAATGGCTTCAGCCCATAGAAACATTGGAACCTTTGAATAAATTAGCATTGTTCTTGCGGCTTCCACAAGAGTTCGATTTCGCCTTTCAACTACACCGTTCTGTTGAGGAGTTCGTGGAACACTTCTTTGATGACTGATTCCTATACTTTCATAGAATTGACTTAAGTCTCGGTTAACGAACTTTGTGCCATTGTCAGTTCGAACAATTCTAACCGTGTTGTTAAGACGAACCTGAAGTTGCTTGATAAGTTTGATGATGACAGTGGAGTTTCATCCTTAGTCCTCAAAAACTTTACCCAAGTAAATCTAGAGTAATCATCAACAACGACTAAAATATATCTCTTCCCATTAATCGTTTGCACTCTCATTGGTCCGCACAGATCCATATGAAGGGTATGAAGGACTTCCATTACAGAGTTTGTGGGTTTTGGTTTGTGGGCATATTTCGTGCTTTTTCCCAATTGACAAGCTGAGCAAAGATGATCTTTCTCATATTTTAATCTGGGTAAGCCTCTGACAAGATCCTTTCTGGAGAGATTGTTTATGGTGTCGAAGTTCAAGTGATTGAGACGTAGATGCCATAACCAAGACTTTGTTTTAGAAGCCTTTGACAGCAAGCAGATTGGAGAGGACTTCATCATGTCATCGATAGAGATGGTGTACAGGTTAGAACCTCGAGTACCTCTTAATAATTCTACACCGTCAAGTTCTCTAACGAAGCAAGTATGTTTTCGAAAAGCCACTTCAAGATCAGAATCACAGAATTGGCCAACAGAGAACAAGTTATGACCAAGACCTTCCACATAGTATACCCGGGAAATTACACTATCTCCAACCACATAATCTCCGTAACCCATAATAGCTCCAAAATGGTCGTTTCCGAATCTAACAGTCCCGATAAATTTACTCACGAAGTTCATAAGCTGCGAGCGATCTCCAGTCATATGCTTTGAACAGCCTGAGTCCAGGTACCACAGAACGATTTGAACGATCTGCAGTTGAACACAGACAAGAATGGATGACTGGATAATTGGGATCCCCATGCAAGAATGGGTTCCATTTGGTTAGTAATAGTGATTGGATCACCCACATCAGACATAGAAGCATTCTTATCAGAAATTGAGGCAATGGAATCATAGAAGCATTCTTATCATAGAAGCATTCTTATCAGAAAGTGTTCGTATTTGCCCTATTCAAAGTATGTGCACTTCTTAAGGGAACAGTTCTACCAGTAGGCATCCATTTTCTAGTGGGCATTGCCTGACTATCCTTATGGCCAACAGGTATCCATTGATAACCTATCTTTCTAAATGTTCTTCCTGTGGACTTCCACTGTTTTCTAACTTTCTTTTGCCTTTGCCATTTTGCCTTATTAGCATGATATTTTGCAGTAACAATGTTAACAGAAGATTTGACAGCATTAGACAAAGCTTTCACACCACATTCATGTTTAGAAACAGAATTCAAGCAGACATCATTACAAGGTTTGCAAATAGTATCAGAATTCGAATTAATTACATTACGCCTATGGCTAATACTAGAATCAACACGATTCGTTTTATTCGACTCAAGCTTAAAGTTCCTAGGTTGGTCTTCTACTCTCTTCCAATGCACATTCTTAGCTTGCGAGGTCCTATAATTCCTTGTATTGTCTTGAGACTTTGACCTGCTCGCTTTAATGTCACTGATTACTCCTGTAGAGGGAATGGGAACATTAGTTGGTTTTGCTACTCTTTGCATATCCTGTTTAGATGTGCTGGGATCTGAACTACATGCAGGCACACTAAGGTTCACCTTTTTAACACTAACAGATCTGGAATCTGACCTACTTGAAGGTATACTCCAGTGCTCATTCAAAACATTGGGCATCGAATGGATATCCTGTTTAGATGTGCTGGGATCTGAACTACATGCAGGCACACTAAGGTTCACCTTTTTAACACTAACAGATCTGGAATCTGACCTACTTGAAGGTATACTCCAGTGCTCATTAAAAACATTGGGCATCGAATGGATATCATACTTGGCACTAGGCATAGAACATGGAATCAAAGGATTAACATTCTCACCTAAGGACTTAGGGCATATTGTGATTAGGCATTCTAGAATTTCTTGAGATCGTTTGGCATATAAGCATGCATGCCCAATTGCATTATCAAGTGGTTTTTCTAACTTATCCTCTTCAATAATCTCACGGAGACATTCTAGACAATCCTTAAGGGATGCGAAATATGTTTGAATAGCAAGTTTATTGTTCCTAAGATGAGGAGGAACATATTTCACAGACAAAGCATACTTATTACAAACAGGTACCTTTGATCCATCATTCTCCCCATTGGACATTGGCATTTTCCCTTTTACCTGACTCTTCAGATTCTCAATTTCCTTTTGTAATGAAGCTATTTGATCGTTGTTTTTATTACGGGTGACCTTTATAGATTCAAATAACTCATTGAAATGACGTTTAACTTTTTCATTTTCTTCTAGAAAGCTCTCGTTTTCCTTTTGTAATGCATTTACTAAGTTTTGAAGATGGAACGTTTGAGAATTCTGAGAATCTAAAGGAGGAGGCATTTAGGAGCCAGTCACATTGGTCTTTTCACCCTTTAATTGAGAGATTTGTGCTTTCAATCTTTTGATCGTGTTATAATGAGCTCGAATTTGTTCATCACGTTTGCTAATTTCAAAAACTGCATCAAACTCAGGAGCATCAGACGATGTCTTGATATTTGAGGTTTTAACATTTTCTTTGAGATGTTGATATTTTAATTGTAAAGCAAAATGTTCAACTTCTAATTTTGAAAGATGTTTAACCAGATTGTCATGATCATCCTGTTCAATTTTCTCATGCAATTTTGAATTCGTTTTTTCAAGCTCAATGACACGATCATGGGAAACTCTTAAAGCAACAGATAATTCATGAAACTGAGATGCAGTAATAGAAGAATTCGTAGCAACATAGAACACATCTTGAGCAACACATTGAGAGATCAAGTTCTCATTTAGTATATGCAGATTTTTCCTTTCAATTTCATTGTATTTTAGTTCCTGTTCATAATCATTGACTTCAACTATCATTGCATCGAATTCCTTTTCCATTTCTTTAATATCAGTGTTTATTCCAATTTTAAGACTCTCAAATTGTCCTTTTAATAGTTTAAAGAAAGGCATGACTTCGGTTAAGTAGCATTCTTTCATTTGCTCAAAACCCCTTTCCCCCTCAGTAATTCCTGTGGGTGTGATTCTCTTCTTACATGTTTTCTCAAAATCAACAAACAGCTGATAAACAACATATAGGCTTATTAAGGTCCTGCTATTAGTGGCAATAGATCTAGGAACTAGGTGCATTGGTGTATTAGGAGGATACACAGTTGCTTTTGGCAATTTCCTAAGGGGAGGGTTAGAAACAACAAGATTCTCTGCTTTTTGCTTATCTAAATCCATTTTCCAGAACACTTGTTCGGGAGTTAGAAGTGTCTGAGTCTTAAACATGTTTAAGGAGATCTAGTTTTCCTTAGTGTAATCATGAGGTTTGATCGTTATGTTATTCTTTTTACACTCAGGATTTTCAAGCTTCTTGTTCATTTTCTCCCTAGTGACTTCATCTGATTTCTTATCTTCCTCAGTGCACTCAACGAAACTAGGTTTCTGCCTAGGCTTAAGGATTTCATTACCATCATAAAGTACCTTATGAGCAGCTCTAGCCTTTTTAATAACCTCAGGACTTGGTTCCTCAACAAGGGGAACGCTATGCTTATCGCTTAAGATTCTATGCTTAGTGATCATGTGAGCAGTCTGAATGGTATTCCCTTGTACGTACAACTTATTCTCAAGTTTGTTTTTCAAAGTTTTTAGATTGGAAAAATCATTCAAAAGTTTTGATTCCTTAGCATTGAATTCTTGCTTAAGCATTTTCACATTTTCTTGAAGTTCTTGTTTTTGCTTAGCAGTTTTAGAAAGCTTTTCTTGTAAGGAGTTTAACTCTTGTTTTAATACTTCTTCTCTAAAATTGCTTTTTCTGATAATTGTACGCATTTGGTTATCCATATCCTGCTCACGGGTAGTTAACTCAAACTTAGCACGCTGTTCATAAATAGCAACTTGTTCCTTATAGGTATTGAGCTCAGTGGTCAAGGAATCATCAGGCACAAATGCAGTGTATTCATCATGCATGCATTCATTGTTAATTGCAGAAGATTCATCACTAGGTACAACAAGACTGTCATCTTGTTTCACATATTGTTCATATGGGATAACATTGTTATTTCCCATATTTTCAATATCTGACTCAATGACTTCAGTAGATTGTACTTCATGGTGAATCTTTTGCTCATCAACCACATCATATAGTTTGAGTACCTCTTTAATGATGGATTCCTTGGATGGAATGGCTTGTTGAGATGAAGAGGTCATTGGAGAGATATTAGCCATGAATATAGTTTGTGCACATGGTTCATCATCAACGTCCGAGTCAAATGCATCACAGTCTGCAACTTGAAAGGCGTTGGGATTGTTCTGAGCAGCATGCACTGGTTGTTCGTCCACATCTCCATCATATGTTCTAGCATTCCCATCAGACAAGAACAACAGCTCCTCTTCATTCAACATTACACCATTATCTTGTGCTTGAACCAACAACATCTTGTCCCTGAAGTATTCTGCGTTTTGAGGGCGTTTTGGTTGAGTACAGTTCCTAGCAATGTGCCCTTTTTCACCACAGTTGTAGCACTTGATTGGCTTTGCTTGACCCTGGTTTCCATTCCTTCCCCAATTCTGATTTCCAACATAGCCTCTACCAGCTCCACCTCTTCCTTGTTCGTACTGTCATTCTTGAACTGGCTGCACCATAACCTTCCCATCTCTGACAGTGGCTTGATTATGAGGGTTGGAAGCAGTTATGAGATTGTTGTTAGTGTGTGGTAGAGAGTTCATGTTTTGACTAATCAGGAGAGCTAGTTGATTAATGATGTTTCCCACGTGTGCATCAGCATCAGCTTGTTTAAACATAGGATCAGGAATGAGTTTGTGATTACCATTACCCATGGGTATGACTTGTGAGGCTTTGGTTGTGATTCCGATGTTTGAGTAGAAGGCAGTTGAATCATTTGATGAGCTTGTCTCTCCCTGGTTGGTTTTGAACTGATTAAGAATCCTTTTTTCAAACATAGCATGTTTCTCATTCTGAAGAAGGAAGGCATACAATTGCTCATAGTTGGTGTTCTTTAGTCCTTTTGTAAGCTTCACAAAAGTGACAAACTTATGCCATTCGGGATTCATATTGTTTACGAATTTTGAGTTCAGTTGAATGTTTGGCATAGTCATCTTGATATTCCTCATATCATTCACCAGCTTGTGGAATCTCACGTAATATTCATAAACACCTTCTTCAGGTTTCATCTTAAAGTGCTCAAATTCATCATACAGCTGTGATTCTCTGTCTTCGATAGTCAATTCAGAACCCGAGAGAAGCATCTTGACATTATCCCAAACTGCCTTGGCTTCTGTGTTGTGATTGATAAGCTTGTAGATATCTTTTGGAAGACCTTGAAGAATAATATTTGAAGCCCTGATATCAGCATCGAATCTCTTTTTCTCCTTATCAGTGAGTTCATCATACATCTTAGGTCTATCCATTCCATAGACTATTGTTCCATCTGCAGCAGTATCAATCATGTCTCTAGTAGTCTCAACCTGATAATGTCCTTCATCAATAGACTTAAGGATGTTAACCCCATTCTCCTTTCCTAGGCAGTACAGCCTGATTCGTTGTGACCAGGACTCATAGTCAGTTCTGTCAAGCATAGGAGGACGAGTATCAGATCCTGCAGCTTGCACATCATCAGCAACGGAAGACATGTTTAAATTCTACGGGATTTTACAAATCTTTGACTTAACCGAGAAATAGATACTTTCACGGGATTTTACAAAATCAAGAGATAAACCGTAAAACTTCTGCACTTATGCGTAGACAACAGAGTTACGCGTAGGAACTTATGCGTAGATGAGAGCTTACACGTAGACAGCAATTTACGCGTAACTTACAACTTACGAGTAGACACAAGCTTACGCGTAGACAGAGTTTACGCGTAGACTAGAGCTTACGCGTAGAGTTTTAAGGGTAAAAAAGCTTAAGTTTATGCGTAAACCAAAACTTAGGCGTAAGAACCTTATGCGTAAGTTTCCCTTAGGCGTAAGACAAGCTTATGCGTAAGAAAAAGCTTATGCGTAGGAATTGTTACGTGTAAGTTTATGCTTATGCGTAGACTTAGGGTTTTATCCACAAAAATCTCTTACACTTCACAGTGCATGAGATATCCAAAGTCGAAGTGTTTTTCAGGCTTATCCAAGCAAGAATAACACTGAGTAATCACCAGAAACGAAGATCAAGTGAAAAACACCTTACGCGTAGGATTAGGGTTTTGATACGCGTAGAAAGTACAAATTTTGCCAAACACGTTTTTAGGATCAAAACCTTTTACAAAACTTGATTATGATGATGAAACAACCTTAAAAACACCAAAACAACAAAGTTTGAGGATCAAAACCACCTTTCTCTCTTATGCGTAGTACCGTACACCCTTATCCAAACACTCTTAAAAACCAAGAAAAACGTGTAAAGTTTGAACCTTTTTGCAAGAAACTGAAAGTTTAACACCCAATAAACCTTAACCCATAAGAATCTTGGAATAAAAAGTGTAAAAATTAAAGCTTTAAGGTGCCAAAACTTTCGTATACGAGATAACAAACTTACGCATAAAACTAAACCTTAACCAACGAAATAACAATCAAACCAAGAACATGAGAGATGGATAAACCTTGGCTCTTGATACCATTTGTAGGATCTTGGTTTGATATACAATAGATGCGGCGCCTTTAGGTTAAATGGTTTAGAGAGAGAGAAAGAGGGAGAAGATGAGAACCCTAGAGAGACAAAGAAAAATATATTATGAAGCTCCAACCCTTTGCCTTGGAGGGCAAAGGGTATTTATAGGGTACAAGCTTAGACGCCTACTTTAGGCTGTGGATCAGGCATACAGCGGGTAAAGACCCATCCGTCTTCCACGGTGTTACAAAGTAATCTAAATACTAACACTGAATAGCTACGACTACTAGCTTTCTAATGAGTATACATACTTAAGGTGACCGACACTTTAAGTACTGGATTTACTAAATCCCAACATCTCCCCCGATCAAAAATTTCAAACCAATTGAGATTTGTGATCCCAATTGATTTAAATTATTTAGAAAATTTTGGGGAAAGACGTGGCAAGATTTGATTTTGAAAAATGACAGTTAAGGACCATGTTAAGACATTAAAGATTGTTAGTGTCAGGTATGATTGTTTTAAGAGATCTTTAAGTAAAATAAAACAATTTCACAATCAAACAAGAACAGAAAAAAGTTCATTTTGACAGATCTTTGAGTTTTAAAGAAAATCATACCATGACATAACATTAAATCTTTAGATCACCACATTTCAACGTACAAACGGACTTGATAAATGAAATATCGTTTGAAAATATTTAATTTGAAATCACTTAAGATTTGACAGAATAAAGTCCGGTTGATTTCAAAACTTTGAATCCAATTTATTTTCAAAAAAATATTTTTCATTTTCAAAACAATATTTTTCAAAATTGTTTAAAAATGGTGTTATTCACTACTTGTCCTGCACAAGGATACGTTAGGTGGTTGAGAAGCTTATGTTGTTGTTGTAGGGCTGGAAGAAAACCATCTGCTGATGCAGTGAGACTTCTTACGTTGCATTTTTTCATGCCAACTGAGGTCAAATTAAGCTCCGTTTCTTCATTTGATGATGAAGAAAACTGTCTGCTGATGCAGTGAGACCTCTTACGTTGCATTTCATGCCAACTCTCCATAGAAGTCAAATTAAGCTCCGTTTCTTCATTTGTCAACCCAAGATATAGTTACCCTTTCCTTTCGGCATCCAATCATCATGTTTTGGGATCCGGATCGGGAACATTCTTATAATCCAATATACCTGCATACGTTAGTGGACACAAACAGATATATGGTGGTCGACATCACCCAAACAGTAATCGACTAATAAAAGTCAATTCAACATATTAATCAGATCATGTAAAGGCATGGGAATATGTGTTCATCAAACTCTAATCATCTAAACCTAACAATCACATCCTAGAAACCTAGTCCTTCAACATAGGCAATTATATTTTTCAGATAAGCACGTAGGATGATTAAGAAAGCCCGTTAGATGATGTAAATTTGAAAAACATTCTCCCCCTCAATCAATGACTCATTTCATAAGAAGTTTAAAAGCGCTGAAGTCATTGATTGAGTTTTTCAATTTTTATGAAAACTCTGAAACTGATTGATTTACAAGCAACTCGATTTACCACCATTTAAGTTAACACAAATATTTTTCTGAAGAATTTTAGAAGGAAAAATATTTGAGTAGGAACAGCAGTCCTTCGACATACTTTCCTCTTTTTGTTTTAGGATAAGTGCACGAAATATTTGAAAATTGGTTTAGCGCAGCACTTTCCTTCTTTAAAGAGCGGGTTGCTATCTGAAATAATAGCAAGCCATAGTTTTAAGCACGGGTTACAGTCTGAAGTAACTGCAAGCCATAGTTTGTGACATGTTTTGAAAAGAATATTTACACCTTCTGCTCGAACTTCATCTATGGTCACGTGCCATTATTGAATGACATTTCTAAGACCGTAGATGTTATCGATACCAGAAGACATGTCATGAGAAAACAATATTTTTGGTATTTTTCAAATTTTCTGATTTTTATGGGTTTTTGTTGATTTTATATTTTTCTATTTTGCTTTTTAATAAATATTTACAAAGATAGAGTAGATGATATAATTTAAGAAGATGATGATATGAGTACCGAGATAAGGATATCGAACAGCACGTCGTAGAAGATAGAATTCGTCATCTCTTAAACTTCCACCACCAAAGCTTCCGAGGCTCCAGAATAGAAGAGAGAACCCGAGCCTTTGAGAAAGAGAGACTTTGGCAGCTTCCCCCCAAACTGAAAATCCATTAGATGAGAAGATTCGAAGCTCTATTTCAAGCTTGCCTTAGCCAGGTGCACAGAGAAGCACACCATTATCATAAATCCCGCTGCTCCTTTTAAAAACGAAAATCGAGATTTTTCGTTCGGGGTTATATCATCAAAAAGAACAGCAACGTATCATCATTTTCGTTTGGGGTTATATCATCAAAAAGAACAGCAACGTATCATCCCACTCTTTAAATTTCTTCTCATATTTCATTACCACTGAATTCTGAAGCTATGCATCCCCAACGAGTTGTCAAGAGGCCACTTCCCCCAAGTAGATGAATTGATGCAGTCAGTCTCTTAGACTAGAGCTCACGAACCCGAATACACATACCCGAAGACAAAGAAACTTATACCATCGAAGTAGCAGATTAAGTCCAAATAGCCAAAGAATAACCCCGATGTATACTTTTCTCTCCCCCTGAAGAAAGTGTATGAAGCTCAAGAACCCGAAGTACCCGAATGCCCAAAGAGAGAATAACCGATAACATTGAAGAAGCAGGCCGAATCACTGATTATCTCTGCGGAGGACTATCTCTGCGGATTTCAACTCCGGAATACGTGATTATATCTCTGAATCACTGATTAAGCACTCAAGTGAAACAGCTGAGCGTCCCCAATGTACACAATCTCTCTCCCCTGATGATTGCGATAGCATCGAAATCATCACACACTTGTGTACCTCTTTTATCACCAGAAACTAACTCTTCCATCTCTTCCCCCACATTGTTAGAATAAGAACACTAAACGCCATGAGATAAACATTGAGTTTTTCTGCGGTAATGACCTTCGTCTTCCCGGGATATCTTCAATCACTTAGAAGTATTAAGTTCATCAAGTTTACTCGCGTTTAGATGCTTGTCTCCTTCCCCCTTGCTGGTTTTGACACTTCAGAATCAGCAACATCTTATCAGCCCAAATACTTGAAATCTTTTTGAGAAGACCACTTGAAGACTTGTGAGAATCAACTTGCTGAATAACAATATGAGCAAGTCTAATTGGGGATTAAATCAGACATTTCACTCTCCCCCAATTAGTGCTCTCCCCTAAACCGACAATCTTTATGATGAGTGCCCAAACTAAGAAGAAGTCTTTAGATCTTTAAATGCAACTCGTCTTTAGTCTTCTAACATGCAACAGAAAATGTAGAACAGACTGTAGACTCGACCTTCTTCAAGATTGTCCAATTGGGGAATAGAAAGTCAACATCTTCAACTCACCAAATGCATTCTCGTTAACATACAAATAGAAAATCCCCTTTAACTTAAATCCCTCCCAATCAAACAAGAACATAAAGATGTTCATTAAGGAAATCAGCCCCGCAACTGGAAGCATTTCGTCATTAATCAAATCAGCCCGTGTGAAGATGTTAACCAACGACTCTTAGTAGAAAACTCCATGTGAAGATGACCTGATAAGAAGAAGCTCGATTCTTACATGAGTTTGGAGCCGTTTGACCATATATTCTCAGAAATCAATCAACCATGCAGTAAATTCACACTTCTTCTCCCCCTCAAGAATTGCATACAGAGTTGCCATTCTTGATTAAATAAGTGAATATCTTCAACAAATGTAGTCTATTCACACTTCTCCCCTGCCAAATTAGCACATGATGTCGCCATCGTCATTATAGTTGAGCAAGTGGAATAAGAAAAACAATCAACGGTAGTCCGGTTCACTTGATGTTTGAAAGCGCATGGAAAAAGCATGAAGCATATTGATGAGAATGGTCATTAGTGAGAAGATTTCTCTTCTTCAGAAGATAAAGCGCACTGAAGCGTACACTTTTCTATTCTTTAGAGTACGAGGCATGAACTGTTGTGTTCATACGTCATAAATCTCTCTATTTTCATCATCTCTTGGCAAAACATGTAATCCACCCCATTATCATTCAGTAGGCTCTTTGTAGTGACAGCTGATGGAGAAAACCCAATATGATGAATTTGACCTTGAAGTAAACTAACCCGAACTCGTGACTTAAGCTTGCACATATGTAACAAAGAGCGGTGCCGAGACTTCATCCTTCATTGAATCTCTAAGTACTCTATACTCTTCATCCAACCAACCATCAAGTATAAGACGTACATCACCTCTTGAAAATCCACAATTGAATGTGACACTGAGCACTACAACGTAACTCCTTAAAGTGATAGTTATTTTGAGGTGGTAAGAGCCCAATTCCCCCAAGTGGTAAAAGAAAAGGAAAAGTCACCCAACAATAACTAGATATCCAAGTCTTCGTATTCGATAATAAGCTTGAACAAGGATCTCGAAGAATCTTCATCCAACCATCCCCGATACCTTCAGATACTAAGTACACTCGCCCGTGATATTTCACTTCATCCTCAAATAAATAATAGTGAATTAACCCCGTTGACACATCTTCTAGTTAAAAGCTCAATTCTAGCCTCTTTTGACGTTTAAAGTGAACTATGATAATGGTTTTCATCCCGACCATGGTTAAAAGCACATAACCCCGTAAAACCAAGTAATAACCAAACTGCCATGACGAAAATCCAAACACACATCCAATTCATGAAGTACACTCTTTTATCCCTTCTTCGAAGCAGAAACTGTAGCACCAACATCAAATAAGATCCCGAAATACACTTTCCTTTCTCCAAGATGGTTCCATTATTACGGGATTTTACAATTCTGTGGTTTAAACCGAGAAATAGTTTCTTTCGCGGGATTTTACAAAACCAAGAATAAACCGTAAGATGGATCCGGAAATGCACTTTACAATTACCAGGATGTTTCCATTGTCACGGGATTTTACAAGTCTATGATTTAAACCTAGAAATAGATTCTTTCGCGGGATTTTACAAAATCAAGACAAAACTGTAAACAATGTCAGGTTGAATGTGTTATGACAACTTTGGTTTCGGTGAATATCTGTTTAAGGGGAACATGCAGCGGTTCATTAACGGTTCATTCTCCAACATCAACAATATCATCAACCATCCCATAAACACTTTGGTAAACACATCATTCACGCATTCTGTCGGCTGTTGCTGTGACCACATGGTGAAGTAAACCCGATATGCCAAACTTGAACATGAAGTAAAATTCCCCAGATTTGTTACTTAAAAACTTGTACTAATCCTCGTGAAAAAGAAACGGTGTACCCAATATACAAAACCTCTTGACATTCTCAACTGAGTGAAACACCTAAGTGATAGCTACGTTGTGGCTTAAGCGAGAAAGAATCACACACGTAACTAAATAGCCAAGTCTTTATCACCCTCTATAAATGCCCAAACAAGTCATCTTCGCGGAAGGGCAGAAAGAAAGAAGACGAAATAAGTAAACGTGCCCGGAAAACCTCACTTCAAACCCAATAAGAAATACCATACAAACAACCCAGTAGTCATCTTTGTTCAATAACCAATTCAATCCGTGACGAAATATCCTCCGTGAAAATGTATATACCAAAGTGCCAACCATTATAACTCAATAAATCTCAGCATCATACCAAATCTCATCATATAAAGTCGTATCAACAACAATTCTCATAAACAAATCTCATAAGCCCCGTATTATGTGCTTTTAACCAAATTGTATACTTATGGTTTATTAACCAGGAGACTTAAACAAAAATTACTCATGTGTTCAATCAGCTTAGGAAATCCATTACATGAATAATTCACGTAAGCTCCAAAGTCTAATATAGTCCGTTTCATAGCCCATGACAAAAGTATACACCCGATCCATTTAAACGTGAAGAGTCAAATCCCAAAGCTCATTTTTCATAAACAATTACCTCAAAATTATGACACTGATTTACCTCAAAAACTTTGCCACACATATACATTAATCTTAACATTTGAAATATTTGACATAAAATTAATGTTTGGTAAAATCAGTATTTTTGTCCCATGAAGTGATTATTAACACGAATGAATGACTCAGCCAAATGTCAAACTTAGTCACATAGCAGATCCATCACATGAAGTGAGTAAACAAATGTTTTCATGAAGCCCAAAATCGTCCAGCCCATTACCCAAATCAATAGCAGATCCGATCCAAAATAAAGTACCCAATCCAGCTAAAATATATATCCGGTTAAGGATATAATACCCTAATATCACTCAAGTGATCTTTAACCTAATCACACTTCATCCGCCTCTTTTCACACAGGAGACTCAAACCCTAATCTCATCTCCAACAAACGCCTACATCACAGATTTACCTTCTCATAACCACACAAAAAAAATACTCCCACCATAAAACCTAATTAATATCATCATAAACCAATTGACATGATACAAGCCCTAGACATAAATGTCCGCCCCCATCTTCAGTATAATCATTGAGACCTCGCCACAGAGATGGCATTAGGCACGTGAATCGTTAAAGCCACAGGGATGGTATAATTTCAGCACATCAAGAACTCGTCATCAAGATCTGAAAGATGGTATCGGGTAGGTTAATTTGCATTTGTTTTTTATGTTGGTGTTAAGAGTCTTGTAACGATTCAAAAGGGAGATGATAACAGTATTGTTATTTGTCTCTCTTTGAATATTTCGTATAATAAATGAAGAAGGTTATGCCTTTAAATCGATCAATGATGTAATATCATTTCGTGTGTTTGATCTTTATGGTCCTGAAGTTGCACGAATAGATGACTGAGATCTTTTCATTTTAATTTTTTTCTTTGACCCGTGAAGAAGAAGTTTGGAGATGGGATATAGATTAGATATGAAATTGTTGGTTGAGGGATTAGGATAGGTTTTGGATCGATGATGTATTGTATGACTGAGGTCTTGAGTTGTTGGTATATGGTATTTGATTTTATGTGGTCGTGGTCTATAGATGAGTCTTGTTCTTCCTTTCAGTTCTTTTATTCTTATCAGACAAGTCTTAGTTGAAATCAGTCAAGTCGCTAGCTGTCAAAATCTTCGTCTTCCTTTCAGTCAACTCGCTACCGTAAGTCGCTACCTCTTTTAGACCATACAAGTCGCTACTGAAAAATGTTCAAGTCGCTATTGACAAATAGTCAAGTCGCTATTGACCAATGTCAAGTCGCTTCCAGTGTTTTTCTTTCCAAATCGCTTACTCGTAAATACAAGTCGCTAGCATCATATTCTTGACATAAGTCCAAGTTAAACAAATCGCTATTGTTAAATAACAAATCACTATTGTATATATTCAGATGAATGTAACTCAAGTCGCTATTGTTAAACAACAAATCGCTAGCAAGATTTTCCGATGAGTTTTCCGACCAATTTTCCGTTCACCTTCAAACTAACCCAGAAAATGCAGAAAATATGCATCTTTGACCATTTATAACCGCAGTTTTGACTAAACAGAAATGACCAAATGACCACCTTGAAGCTTCACGAAAATGGAACAAAAAAGGTCACAAAAGTATGATATTCAAGACTGTTAAGAAAAAAACTTGAGACTAAAACAGTTAGCAATATGATTGGACCAAGAAACCATTTTTGACCAACAAGGATACTACAAAAACATGTTAGAAACTGTTTTTACACAATAACAGGAAAAAGAATTTTCCGACCAAAAAAAACAGTACTAAAAACAGTTTAAAACAAGATACAAACCACAAGAACTCATCAAAACACAATAAACCTTGGCTCTGAAACCATTTGTAGGATCGTAATATTATTGTGTTTGATGATTCGGGTAGTCTTGGATGATGGAAATACATGTTAGCCATTTGAGAGAGAAAGAGATGAGAGGGTGTTTTCTTGGTAGAGACTTGCTTCACAAATGTAAGGTTAGATTATGAGAAAAGCACCACCCCTTCCAAGGATGGAAGGGGTATTTATACTTACAACTTATACGTCCTCCTATCGGACTGTGGATCAGGCATACAGTGGGTAAAGACCCATCCTTCTTCCACGGTGTTACACTAAACTATAATACGACAAACTAACTAATTAACTACTAAATAACGTAACTAACGACAAGTCTACGAGCTAACTTATGCTAGACTATAATTGGGGTGACCGACACTTTAACATGGAATTTCCAATTCTTAACAATCGAGAAGTCGAGGTGACTAATCGATAGACTCACAATGGTAGGCTGTTTGGGTGATAATCCTATAATATTGCCTTCTAAAACTGAAAAGTCCAAATACATCGAGCTAACTCAACATACCTCGTCTATGGTCTCGAAATGATGCAAAGGCCAAGTTCTAAAGTTTACAAGCTACCGGCACACTCATAATTTGGTGGATTTGGGGTAAAATATTGGAAACGGATAAGGCTAATCTCACCATGTAATGTCAAGGGTTGTATGTGCTCAGCTAAGGTCTAATCTAGTTAGGTTAGGAAAAACATGTCAAAACGGATAAGTCCCTTTTGTACTAGGCATTAAAATAAAGGTGAAGAGAAAGGTATAATTAGAGCGAGAATTTCCCTGAAATTTGCTCCAAAAAGAAGAAGGCCCACGAAAAAGAACCGTGCCTTCGTTTAAGCGTCATGAACAAACTTCAATCCCTGAAATCACAATACCGACAAGCATAATACTAAAAAGAAAAAAATGAAAAAAATGAAAAACAAACCTAACTCATTTTCGTAGGAATCACGGTTGCATTTAGCGTATGCAACAAGCCTTTTAAACCACTTGGTGTCCCAAGTGGACGAGTGAAGTCTCGTGAGGGTTTACAGGGAACACACCCACAAAGTTCATTTAAAAACTAATACAAGGTTACTGTGTTTTAAAATGAAACAATTAAAGCATAGGAAAGTTACGTCGTAACTCCTATGAGGGAGTTAGGCCGTAACTGGCAAAACCTGATAAGAGCTGAAGAGCGAGTGGTTACGGCGTAACCATTAAGATGGTATTACGCCGTAATTGGTAATGCGTCAAGAATTCTGCTGCTCAAATGTTGGTTACGGCGTAATCACCAGGATGAGTTACGCCGTAACTCTGTTCAGATCAGCAACTGCAGCAGCAATTAGTTCCTCGTTTCCTGCAAAAAATATTAGAAAACACAAAACCCAGCAGAAAGGAAATAAAAACAAAAGAAAGGGATAATTCGGGTTGTCTCCCGAAAGAGAACTTTTCTTTATTAATGAGTCTTCAAGTTAGACTCAGAGCCGCGGGGCTTCTATGGGGGCCTTTGAACATCCCCGACTTCTTCCATGTCTTTCATTAAGTTACGCCTAACCTATCCGACATTTGTGGCAGTGCGGAGATATTCTTTGGTTTCAATTTTCCGTATCTTGCAAAAATTTTCTTCAGGCCCCAAATGGTATCGCGTAAACTCAAAATTTTCAGCTATAATAGGTGGCGGCCTCTTAAATGGGATGCCGAGAAGCTTGCATCTTCTTCTCTCGTGTACTTCATCATCTGGGTCAATGAAACCGTCTTCGCCTTGTAACTCGAGATAATCGAAATTGTCATTGTCGGAATCGGTATCTTCAAGTTGTTTTAGTATTTGCTTGCATTCTTCATTTTCTACCTTAGATGAACCCTTGGTGTCTCCTTCTGTCTTATGGTGAACATCGTTATTAGGTTGATCTTTACTCATACACCCTTCCCAGATTTTCTTTTTAGTTAACGCGTCAATTTTTCCGTATTTGATTTTGACCCAATCGTTGAATCCGAGATCATCTGGCCAAGGCAGTTCTGTTCTTTCGAAATCATTAGTCGAAGTCCAAAGGAATTCGTCTTCCCCAGCTCTCTCAATGCTGCTTTCTCTATCACATTCATACTCAAAAGAGTTGCAGGAAGCCCAAACTTTTCTGTCGTTGGTTTTAATTTGTTCGCACCAATGATTTCGAACTCCTTCGTCATCGTCATCTTCAGAAGGAATATCATCGAGGGGCTTAATGGTTTTTCCCCGAAGAATGTGTTTCTCATATTTGAGTTCCAAATTTTTGAACAGAGTTGAATTAATTATCGCGTCCCCGAATCTTATCGAATACCAATCACTGAATGATAGATTTCCAAAATCAACGTCGTGCCTCCCAGATTCGTGTGGGCATATCCAAACTTCCTTCTTCACATTTCCTCCTCCGTTGCAATAATCACGAAAAGGATTGCATGTTGGCCAAGCGTGAGTAATCTCATCTTCCATGATGAGTAAGGGTTTACAGTAATGCTTAATGGGCGGCCCTTCCACTTCGTTAATTGAGAACTTGGCTAACCTTTCTTCGTCATTTAGTGTAGTCCACTTGTATCTGTCATCTTTTATCCTTTCTTTATCAACACCACCATCGCAGGTTTTACGAGGATCACATGAGGCCCACAAGCTGTAGCATTCTCCATCGTCAATTGCAATAGCCTTACACCAATGACTTCTTCTTTTAGGGTTGTCATCCTTGGTGCCCGTGTCTTTGCTTGAATTCGGGTTACGCCGTAACTCTGGAGTGTGATTACGGCATAACTCACTTTCGCCATCAGTATCCGACTCATCAGAGTACTTGTTGTTATCAGAGAATACAGCCTTACATATAGTGGATTTGCTCTTTTGTTCTTCGTTTCTTCTTTGTACCTCATCGCCAAGCTTTCCAATTAAAGTTTCCAAGTTTTTAAGTGATATTTCATGGGAAGAGAGGCTTTTGTTTGTATTATCTTGGAAATTTTTAAGCCATTCCTCTTGCTCCTTTTGCCTCTTGGTAGTGTCCACAAGGTACTTGTTAATAATTTCCTCCAGGTTAGCTCTTCTCTCATTACGCTCATAATACGGTGGGGGTCCTCCACGAAACCCATTACGATTATCCTCGTAGAAAGGCCTATTCTCTCCATATTTAGCTTCCTCGATCGTATCTTCCTTGTCAACTTTAGGACAGTTTTTAGTCAAATGTCTCCCACCACAGTTTTCGCAGCCGACTTGGATGGCATGAACAGTTTCTTTGATTTTCAGCATATCTCTACCGAGATTTTCAAGTTTACTAGCTATTGCTGCAATTCCGTCAAAACTTCCGCCTTGGTTTCTTTTGCTCCCACCGTCGTGCCATTTTTGAGAGTGGTCCGCCATTTTTTGAATGGCTTCAATTGCAGTGGTAGGAGTCATGTTTGGGATAGGTCCTTGATAGTCCAGCATTTGCCTTGTAGTTACGTTTATTCCTTTGTAGAAAATATTGACCTTCTGCTGGTTATTCAGATCATTGGTAGGGCACTTATACAGAAGATCGTTGTAACTGTCCCAAGCTTGATACAAAGTTTCGTCGTCTTCTTGTTTGAAATTATGGATCTCCAAAAGCTGGTTAGAAATCTTCGATGGCGGGCAATATCTTTGAATAAAGTGTTTCTTTAGTAGAGCCCAAGTATTAACTGCCCCGGCGGGCAACCTTTCGACCCATCTTCTGGCTGCTGCAGTAAGAGTCATCGGGAATACCCTAAGCATAACAGCATCATGAGACACTCCCGGAATTTTGAAAAGGCTAGCGATGTATAGGACATTTTCAACGTGCTCATATGCGTCTTCGTCCCTGTTTCCTGAAAAAGGGTTAGTGCGAAGCTCCCTCATAAATTGGTCGTTAATTTCGAAACGAACATCCGCTCCGATTGTCGGTCTTACGAGACCCGGCCCTTGTTCCGCTCTTGTCAACACTAAGTATTCCTCAAGAGTGAGGTCATCGATGTTAATAACTTCCATGGTACCTGAAAACTTGAAATATGATCGTGAGAACAGTTAAAAAAAACGAAATGAAATACTTAATATTAATCCTAATATAACTCCCCGGCAACGGCGCCAAAAACTTGATGCAGGTTTTACTGACCAGGTCTTAATATTTATAGTGTCTCGCTATAACTATGGTCTACCCTAGTGCACTAACGGGCAGTGTACCCAGTCGTGTGTAGTGTAGTAAATGGTAAATCCGAGGTCGTCCCAAGAGCTATGTGTGTTGGATTATTACTAAGTCTAATTGTCACAGAATAATAATGGTTTCGATAGGGATTTAATTAATTAAACTACTAATGCAGAATGAAATAAAAGCAGATAAATGGATAAAGGGAAATCAATAGAGGAATAGTGCTAACCTAGTCAATCCTCCTAGCTAGTTATGACTACGTCTACCTACTTCCAATTACTTCAGGTGGGGTCAAATTCGAGAGGAAAGCATTTGGTCAATTCGCCCTAACCTATCAGCAAAGATGCCACCACAGGAGAAATCAGGCGCACCGTCATAACTCATGTTGTTCCTGGTCCCCTAAGCCAAGTCATTAAGTACCGCTAAATGCTAGATTCAAAATAGTGAGTGCCCGGCCGTTAGGAACTTAGATACTACACCCCTCAATTCTTAAGTTCATCCAAACGATAGGTGATCAGTTGGTCAAATCGCACAAGTAGAAAGGGTCGTCAGTTGGTCATATCTTACCCTTCCCGTCTCAGTCCGCTCACCTAGGGTCAGATGGTCATATCTCCTAGGCAATTGGCCTCTACCGCCATTCAAAACTACCGAATCAAGGGTGACTACCAAAGAACTATGCATGCATACACTTAGAAATAATTGTACGGAAGTAAAGGTAAACGCAAACAAAAAAATTAAGGAATCATAACTAGGCTAGCACCAAAGGGTGCTTAGCCGCTCATATTAATCATGCAAATCAATTCCATATTCAAAGGTACGAAATACATGAATTGAAAGTAAAAGAAATATAAAACGCTAAAGCTTATCGTAATGGAGTGACTTCTCCCTTAGAAACAGCTCAGTATGCTCCCCTAGACCTGCCTTGAGCTTTTTCCCACGTTCTCAGAGTGTTGTGTGTGGAATGGGATGATTAGAAATGCTGGAATTCGTGGGGTATTTATAGGCCAGGTCTGGGTTACGGCGTAACCAATATAGGAGTTACGTTGTAACCTTCTATTTCTTCGTAAATGAACAAGATCTGCTAGTTACGGCGTAACCTTATTAGTGGTTACGCCGTAGTCTTCAATAAACTCGGTTACGTCGTAAGTAATGTAGTAGTTACGGCGTAAGTATCAGCGGCGTGGAACCTCTTTTGACCTAATGGAGTTACGTCGTAACCTTTGGGAAGAGTTACGCCGTAACCTCTTGATAAGTTTGTATTCTGGGTCACGCAATAGTTATGGCGTAATGTGAGAGAGGAGTTACGCCGTAACTTCTTCAAAATAGGCATACTGTGATAAATCTTTAGTTATGTTTCCATTTCCGCGTCTCTTTAGCACCAATGCTCGTAATTTACCTGAAAGTGGAAAACAATGGAAAACAAGCGTAAATCCATATAAATGATATAAATAACGAGCATTATCAGGGGAAATTAACACTTAATATTCAGGACTATTTGATGTTATCAGAAGACGTGTCCGAAAATATAATTTTTATATTTTTACTTATCCGGGATGTTGCGTTTACGGTTCTAAATAGCGGAACATGGAATACACACAATATAATACTACCTCCGTCTCATATTAAATATCCACTTGGAACTTTCAAAGTCCTTTATCATTAACTTTGACCTTAAATATTTATCTTTGTGTTATATAACACTTGATGCAAAATGTATGAATGAATTGGGTTTTAAATGTATCTTCGTTGATATAATTTTCATCAAGTATTATATAACAAAAACAAAAATATTAAGAGTCAAATTTGAAGAAAAAAGACTCCAAAAGTCAAAAGTGGACATTTAATATGGGACGGGGGGACTACTAATAATAATAATAGTACACTAAATAATAACAATTTAATCTTAAACCTACCCTACACCCCTAAATGCAGCACGCCTACCCTCCCCTCCTCTCTCTTATCCCTTTCACTCTTTTAACATTACCCAAAACCATCTTTCCCAGGGACTCATCTTCCCCTTTCTGATAATCGACCCATCCCTTTCTCTTCTTCTTTCCTGTGAATGCACAAACACAAATCTTAATACCAAATTAGATCAATAACATTACTTTTGACTTTCAACATTGAAAAACACTTTGTCACTCCACGAATAAACGTATTTTTATTTATCGTACCTCGTCTACATGCATTATTACTCATGCAAACGATTTACACCTTCGATTAGTACATATAGTTAACTCAACCTATTTACGAGCTTAAAAAAACTAAACTATTTCTTTAACCATTAGATTAATATCGCTAGTTTTCCAAATTCTAAAAACGGCAAATTTATAATAAAATTTACTAGTATTGATCATTTACAAAAACTCGACTTTCAATCAATAAACTATATAAACGTTATATCTAAACAAAATCATTTTTAATGCTTTACTATTTTCCAAAGCAAATATTTAAAACGTATAAACGATTTATGTCTGAATTTCCTAAAGAGCATTATATTATTTCTTATACGTACAAATAGTATTTTGCAACCATATTTTTTATCAAAGATCGACATTTGAAATATAGATAAAATACCGTCTATAAACCAATATATGGCTATAAATAAACACATATATTCTAAAACGATGTTTTATAACTCAAATACGTTACTATTCATAGGAAATATTTTCCCTACGATGTCTTCTGATTATTGATGAATCTACGACTTATTCGACTTGATATATTTTACCATCCTCTATATACTTTCGCACATCCAAGAATCAATGTCTATCAACACTTAATAAGTCATTTAAACTCGCTGCCACTGAAGCGACAACAACGACAACAACAAAACATATAGAAATTAAATAAAGTTAGATAGACTTTAACTTGGAATCGAAAACTGAGATTTGCCGTACTAATCTAGGTTGCGTGTCGTAGCCGTGCACTGTCACTATTTGAACTGTTCACTTTGGACTACTGTTTGCTGAGGTGAGTCTATCGCCCCACTTTTACTCTTATTACTTGCTTTATAAAACTATCAGGTGAGAAACATGCAAAACTCTTTTCGGACCTGAAAATGATTACACTATTACGTGAAACAACCTTGAATCCCACTATGTTACCGTTAGTTTCCTTTGGGAAAGAGAAATTGTTATGAACATATCTATTGGGGATGACACCCCCGTTCGAGTTTGACCGGATAGGCAAACATTGAGCGTATATCATATCGATTACAAGTGTACTGGAAATACATTTGTCGGGCCTTTATTTATCATGCTTCTAGATGCATGCACACTGTCGTAGTTTCGGTTGCATGAACTTGGTACTAACGTAATAGCCTTTTACTACATATGGTATCATTCACGGATATGCTTATATGTACAACTGTGGTCCAACTTGATTACTTAAACTTAAACCTATGAACTCACCAACCTTTGTGTTGACACTTTAGCATGTTTTTCTTAGGTTTACTTATTGGCATTGGCATTGGCAAAGGCATTCGTTGAAGAACGAAGTGTTTCCAAGCACATCTAATACAAATTTTAATGGGACAACATATATTTTTATGGGCTTTACTTTCGCACTTTAAAACAATGATGTAAAATTATTTCTTAAATTAATCTATATTTTGAAAATGGAATAGAATTTCCGTTCTTTATTACCTTGTGTGGTGAATATTGATTTAGTAGCACCCCATGACCCCGAACGCTTTCGCTGTGCAAATTTTGGGGGTGTTACAGATTGGTATCAGAGCCAAGGTTATAGAGAATTAGGTTCTTTTTCAAAACTTAAACTATAACCAAATTTTCCTAAAAACACTTCAACACCGCCACCGCTGCCAATGTCTGCCAAGCCTTGCCTACTGTTACACGATGTTGTCGTGCTATGTTTTACTGTTGCATCTTAGGTTCGTATAAGCTCTCATTTGAATTAAGTTAATTATTTTCAAAGTCATTAAGTTTTTAATTAACTCGCATTTAAACTTTAAGGTTGTTCTTGTTTGATTGGGTCGCGAAGTTTAAATGTGTATAAGGTTGATGTAACAAACTAAATGAAATTAAGGAATAATGAGTGTAGAGTAGACTATGAATGTTTATACTTGTTACCTCTGCATGTTAAACTATGTAACGTGCACACTATTACAATATCAACGCTATGCTATGCTCCTAACTGCTTCTATGTTATTTATTTATGTAACATCCAACTACTTGATTTATATCCACACATGTATTTAAACCACCTCTGTCACTGGTCACATCCACTTATTTCACTTATATATTCTATCTTTCATGCCCTCATACGACACTACTCCTTCTATTATAAATGCAGCTATCGTCGTTTCTTGTATCGTAGAAGATGGCTAAGAGAAAGTCAACCAGAATAACCCGTGGCCGACCCGCCGCTACTCCTATTGTCCTCTTTTGTGCAAACGTGTTGTATTCTTAATATTCCGCTTAGTGAATCTTTTCTCTTTTGTTCAACTATTGCCTCATGTCACTAAATCTTTCTGAAAGGACTAGCACCTTTTCCCACATCACGTTTTAGGTATATATACCTACATCTCTTGACTATGTCGACCTCGACAATTTCCGCATCTTAAACCACGAGGCCGTGGTTTCTTTTAAGGGGTAGGTACTGTAACAACTCGTGGATTTCCCTACCTGTTTTCGTGGCTATATTTTTCTTTTCTTTTCTTTTCTTTCCTTTCGAACTTTTACTTTCATATGAATTATGCAATCACGAGCAGCGTTGATAAACGAATGATGAGAATAAATCATTCATGACATTTACTAACGATCAAAACACGTCAACGAGAGGTTATCTCGCTTAACGACTCAGCACGCGTATCGATAACACACCAGTCATGACTTAAATATAAAAATGAACTGACAAAACCAACGACGCTATGTTTATATCAGTCATTCGAAGACGTGTCCAGAAATATAATTTTATATTTTTACTTATCCGGGATGTCGTGTTTACGGTTCTAAATAGCGGAACACGGAATACACACAATATAATACTACCTCCGTCTCATATTAAATATCCACTTTGAACTTTTAAAGTACTTTATCATTAACTTTGACCTTAAATATTTATCTTTGTGTTATATAACACTTGATGTAAAATTTATGAATGAATTGGGTTTTAAATGTATTTTCGTTGATATAATTTTCATCAAGTATTATATAACACAAACAAAAATATTTAGAGTCAAATTTGAAGAAAAAAGACTCTAAAAGTCAAAAGTGGACATTTAATATAGGACGGAGGGAGTACTAATAATAATAATAGTACAATAAATAATAACAATTTAATCCTAAACCTACCCTACACCCCTAAACGCAACACACCTACCCTCCCCACCTCTCTCTTATCCCTTTCACTCTTTTTACTTTACCCACAAACCATCTTTCCCAGGGACTCATCTTCCCCTTTCAGATAATCGACCCATCCCTTTCTCTTATTATTTCCTGTGAACGCACAAACACCAATCTTAATACCAAATTCGATCAATAACATTACTTTTGACTTTCAACCATGAAGAACACTTTGTCACTCCAAGACTAAATGTCTTCTGATTTATCGTACCTCGTCTACATGCATTATTACTCACGCAAACGATTTACAACTTCGACTAGTACATATAGTTAACTCAACCTATTTACGTGCTTAAAAAAAACTAAACTATTTCTTTAACCTTTCAAATTAATATCGCTTGTTTTCCAAATTCTAAAAACGGCAAATTTATAATTAAATTTACTAGTATTGATCATTTACAAAAATTCGACTTTTAATCAATAAACTATATAAATGTTATACCTAAACAAAACCATTTTTAATCCTTTACTATTGTCCAAAACAAATATTTAAAACGTATAAACGATTTATGCCCGGATTTCCTAAAGAACATTATATTATTTCTTATACGTACGAATAGTATTTTGTAACCAAATTTTTATCAAAAACCGACATTTGAAATATAGATAAAATACTGTCTATAAACCAATATATGGTTATAAATAAACACATATATTCTAAAACGACGTTTTCTAACTCCAATACGTTACTATTCATAGGAAATATTATCCCTACGATATCTTCTGATTATTGACGAATCTACGACTTATTCGACTTGATATATTTTATCATCCTCTATATACTTTCACACCTCCAAGAGTCAATGTCTACCAACACTTAATAAGTCATTTAAACTTAAACGCTGCCACACAAACAATAACAACGAAAACAACAACACTTATAGAAATTAAATAAAGTTAGATAGACTTTAACTTGAAATCGAAAACTGAGATTTGCCGCACTAATCTAGGTTGCGTGTCAGAGCCGTGCACTATCACTATTTGAACTGTTCACTTAGGACTACTATTTGCTGAGGTGAGTTTTGTAGCAACTCGTAAATTTTTATAAGGTAAAATGACTATTTTACCCTTTGACTTCTTAAAAGTTGACTTTGACTTTTTACTATTTGACTTTTACTGTAACGTAAAAGCAAATATTATAACTGGTAGTAACCAGTAATTTCCCAAGTTTAATAATTCACTATGTTTCGAATTATTACACTTTGAACACTTTTGTTCACCAATGTTTATATTTAACTATTTAAAGTTATTACTTTATTACGAAAGTTAAATCGTATAAACTTTCCTCACTGTCAACACAATACTATGATAAGTCTAGGTGTTCAAAATACTCTACTTTCACCAATAGTCATATTTTATATGAACTATTAGCACTTTGTTATTTTTACGTAAATATTTTACTTTTTACGTAAAACGTGTGCTCAAACCTACTTTATTAGGTTTTAACAACATAGACGCACCCTATTAGACTTATCACACTTTTAATATACCTAGTTGGAGTATATCGATAAGTTTAGACATTTTCATAAGTATTATATTCTTATGTTACCCCGTGACTTAAAGGCTTAACTTTAGTAATTACCGGGATCAAACTATACCATATAAACTAATATCATCAAAAGTTACACTAACCTTACACTTCACCCTTAAACGTGTCTTACATATCTTGCCTTCTACACATTACACGTCAACATACATAATATTTACACGTGTGATCTCTATATGAAATTTCACATGCAAAGTTTAAGTAAGTAATATATATTAGTTCAACACATGCAATGTTAAGTTTGCATTATAATTATTACTTTGGAACAATTTTACTATGAAAGGACCTTGTTTGTGTTTTATCCCTACGGGTTATATAACCAGTGAAAAACCTTTAGAAGATTGTGCAGAAATTTGGGTAAAGATTGAAAACAAAGGTTAAAGAGTACATGGGATTAAGTATTGATTTGTAGTTGTTGTTCTTGTAATCTCTCATCATCACCTTCTAAGGTTTGAGTTTATTTTCATATTCATTCAATATGGTTGAAATAATATTTATTGGACGTAATTTGATATAAGTAGTATATGTAATATGGCTTGATTGATGTTGTACATGAGTTTGTAACATGAAAAGATGCTAAAACAAGCCTTAGGTGGGTTTTGTAAGTTGAAATCTGAAACAGGCCCAAAGATTGATTAAACTGATCATCTCAGTAAACTTTGAGGTTAATTCAATAAGATAGGCTTGTAGAGCTATGTCTTATGCTCGTTTCTCCGGGTGGTGCACCTCATAACTCATCCCGATGAGTAAATGAGAGCCAAAATGGCAAAACATGTCAAAATCTGCACACCAGACTTCATTTGGGAAAAGCCCATGGTTCTATTCATTTCTGGAAGTCGACTCAGTTTTATAAAATGTAGCTAAGACACAAACTTGAAGTTTGCCGAAAACCACGTGTCAAAAAAAGTTGTAGAACTCAACTTATGGTCGTTTTGGCAGGGCTGAATGTGCAGCCAAACTTTCTACAATGAAATATAGGTAATTAATTGTTATTAGACAATTGATATAAGTAAACTTTGGAATTTAGACTTGATTAAGCTTGAGAATCTGTTGGTGGAAGTAAAAAACTAAAACTTGGGCTTTTGAATCACTTAAAAAGGACTTATGGTTAAAAAGTTATGGCCAAATGAAGATGACTAGAGGTGAATATGTTGTTGGATCAAAAAGTTGCTGATACGATTTTAAAACGAGGTTTTGACCCTTTTTTGGTCCGAATCAGCAAAAGTGTAAAACACGAAAGTTGCTCGGAATGATTTTTTCTACAAAAACTCAGGGGCACATAAGCAGAAAGTGAACGAAAAGTCTTAAAAACAGCAAAAACTAAACGGACCTGTTGTTGACTAGAAAACAACCATGGCTAAGAAACCATAGTGTATTTTGATCGTTTGAGGCCGAAACGAAGCCAAGGTTAAGCCGAGGCTATTGTCTTAAGGTCTTTAAACTTAGACATAACCATAGGAATGACCTTGAATGTCATCTCAAGTTGTTTAAACATAATTTAGCCACATGGCTAGTTTGGGCTTAATGACCCGAAACTTGTTTTATTACTTCACGACACATAAGTAAATGACCATATGGCATGTTAAATTACTTTACGACACATAACTTATATCATCATATCGTCACACAAGTCAATCAATAGTTTTTGACGAAACACGACACATGTTTTATATAACATTTGTCTCGTCAAATACTGCACTTATAAATGACAAGTACAACACTAGTAAGGAATTTCATTATCATAAAGAGGCCTCTTCGGGGTGTCGTATCGACGAGTTGTGGATTTATGACTTAAAGTGTCATGGCTCCTCATACGTTCACTACACGACCTCTTGATTTTGATAGCCCGAACGGTGGTACGAGGTCATTTATAAAAAGGCTGTAAGCCAAACAAACACTTAAGGGATACCTTAACTTAATATCCATGTACAATATTATATTGAAAGCCAACATACTACATATACTTGTACACTTATATCGTACACTATACTAAAACGCGATTACTATGCTTTCGTAGGTAATTGTTAAAGATCGTGATCTGTCATACTCTACCGTTGACATACATTATATCGTTACACTCCGCTGCTGGTCACTACAGTGAGTTTCATAGCCCCAGCTTTTGTTTAACTGTTTTATAAACTCTTTTGGGGGAAATACATACTACTGCTTTTACTACATGCTAAAATGCTTTATTATGGACAATTACTTGTAAACTGACCTTGACTGTATTATTGCATGCCACTAAATTGTTTTTGCCAAAAGTCCCCAACATCATGGACCACAAATCACTGGGAGTGAGCGCAAATATTGTGGATAGGCCTATCGGAATTGACGAACCCGTCTATGTTATCAGAAATAACAAGAAGCACTATATTTGAAGTTACCTAGGTATATGGCAAAATACCTACCCGGGGCAAGTTACTTATATATTTATATATATCGTCCGGTGATATATATACAACAGTCAGTCGTGAGTTCCATGAGCTTAGAGCAATAATAACTTTCAAGAAGATAATTGTACACATTGCAATTATACTACAAACTATATTGTCCACTACTGTTTTCAAACCTATGTGGTTTCTATCGTTTGTATTGTCCGGTTAGGCAATCAAACGCACTATGGGCATATAACAACGTAGCCCACTACTTTCATAAACTTGATATCTTGTGATCAACTGTTTTGCTTACAAACCTATGAACTCACTCAACCTTTGTGTTGACACTTTTTAGCATGTTATCTCAGGTTCGAACGGAATTAGCTCGCATGGCATGTGAAGGCGCACGGAAAAACATTTTGAAGACAATGCATATATTATCATTCGAAAAACATTACAACTTTTATGTTGTACTTTTTATGATTGTACAAACTTGTGAGACCGGTTTGTAAACTCTGATATTTTAATCGAATGATAATTCATTTCAAAACGTCTCATTTAGAGTCGTTTTCTGTAACTTGTGCTATGAACTATGAAGTAATACCCTAGTGACACAATCTTCCGCTGCGATAATTTTGGGGGTGTTACAGATTGGTATCAGAGCTTCAGTTATAGAGAACCAGGTTGCATATGAACCTAGGCTATAACTACATCTTACATTAAACTCGTAACACTCATTGTTGTCTTCAACATTCTGTACGCCATGCCTATTCCTTAACACAATACTATGTTATTTATATAAATACTGTTTATATAAATGATTAGCTAAACATAACTGCATATGCCTATTCCAAGGCATTATTGCACAACAATATATCCCCGATCATATACATGTTTGTAATCTACGAAACTTTCTCAGACATTGTAGTTGATACAATGGTCTCATTACTATTAAGACATTGTAAGTATACAATGGTCTTCCTTATATCTCAAACATCGTGAGATACACAATTGACTTAGATATATCTCAAACATCATGAGATACACAGTTGACTTAGATATATCTCAGACATCGTAAGATACACAATTGGCCTAAATATATCTCAGACAATAAGAGATACAAAATAGTTTCATCTATTTCTCAGACATTGTGTGTGTGCACAATGGTCTCACTGGTATTTCTCGAACATTGTAAGAAAACTAATGCATAACAATGAACTCACCAATTCTTTTGAACGCTATGTTGATTCTCTCTGATTATTTAACTCCTCATCGTTGAAGATGAGTGTGAACATTCATTCCAT
Source organism: Chrysanthemum seticuspe (assembly GCA_019973895.1). Classification (NCBI taxonomy): domain Eukaryota; kingdom Viridiplantae; phylum Streptophyta; class Magnoliopsida; order Asterales; family Asteraceae; genus Chrysanthemum; species Chrysanthemum seticuspe. The sequence goes on along the minus strand of BPTQ01000004.1, from coordinate 58,230,027 downwards.
ACTCTTGGAACACTTACGAAGTCTCGTAATACACCACCTTGTAACTCATCGATTAAGTATGAGTGTTGTGTCGGAAATTCTTAAGTAGGATGATTTGGAATGTCCTTATTTAAATGGATTGGGACGCCTTTTCATTTAAATAAAGAAAATTCAAATCGCCGAACCATAAGTTTATGATTTCTTACTTGCATAAATTGGGACGCTTCTTTATGTAAGTAATGAATTATAAATGAGTGGGCTTATTAGTATCTGATATGACATGAGTATGAACTCGAACTCGAGAATCACTAGTATTCTTTGAAAAGATTTAGAAAACACGATAGTGTTTTACCACTCAGCAAAAATCTTAAGACCTCATTTGAACAACCTAAGTTTATTCTTAAGTTATCACTTTTGCTGATACAAATCCTTACAAACATGAACCGTTTGTTGAGCTAACAAAATTGGTTAAATTCAATTGAAACCCGACCTGATAGAATCAGATGTTTCAAGAACATAATTGAAACCCGACCTGATAGAATCAGATGTTTCAAGAACAAAATTGAAACCCGACCTAATAGAATCAGATGTTTCCAGAACAGAATTCGGTTGCCACATATTTGATTATGCACGAGGCGCATAAGTCAAAGTATTCCATATTATTAAGCTAACGGGCTTGTTACACTCATTGAGCTAACGGACTTAGTTCAGTCTCGAACTAACAAACTGGGTATGATGTCCCATTATCCGTTACATAAGATCTCCCATGAGCTCCTCTTATTTGTTGGCCTTTATTTGGGGACATTATTTCTTGAAATGTCCATACTTAGTTACGCTCTCTTGAATATTGAGTGGAAGTTCTCAAATGAACTTTTCCCATAACTTCTCATTGGTTGAGACCATCTCTGGGCACACTATTGCCAATTATTGAAAGTGACGAATATAGGTTGTGATATCAACACCACTTACAACAAGAAAAGTTATTCTTCATTTCATGTACTTCATTTCGAAGTCAATACTTCTTGATTACAATTTCTTCAACTCAGTCCAAGCAATCTAGTGAGTATCCTCAATACTAATAGATTGAGCAACAACATTTTACCCTGACAAAGCATTATCCAGAAGCATGCTTGCGGCATATTTGACTTTGCAATATTTAGCACAATTGCTGATTAGAATTTATGAGCTTGCCGCTTACGAAATCACTGTAAGGAATCTAGTACAAGATTCACTTCCTGGCCCCGCAATATTAGGCCACACATTATCACAAGAAAGGTTATACAAATGTAAGTGTTAAATTTTAAAATATCATACTAGGATTAAGGTTTTGTTGAAAGCCTCATTGCGGTAAGGTATGATTCGTTTGGGGAAATTAGAAAAACCAAACTTAAGATATATCGGACTTTATACAATATTTGCAAGAATTGGCCTGGTAGCTTTCAGACTCGAGCTACTACCCGAACTTAGCAGTGTACACGCCGCCCGTCGTGTGTGCATTATGAAGAAGTGTCATACTGATGAGACACTCCCTATTTCTCTGGAAGGGATCCAGATTGATTTACGTTTGATCTTATCGGAAAATCTACTAAGATCATGGACCATGAGGTCAAATGACTTAAGCAAAGTCGCATTCCTATTGTCAACACTCAATGGAACTCTAGAAGAGGTCCTGAATTCACGTGGGAACGTGAAGATGAACTCAAATTTACTGTTAGCAGATAACACTCACTGAACTTCGTGACGAAGTTCCATTACAGAAGTACCCCCACCTCTTCTCGGGAACATCATTAACTCATAACACGAACTAAATCATGAGGACATGATTTCCGTAACTGGTGGAGGCTGTAGCAACTCGTAAATTTTCATAAAGTAAAATGACTATTTTACCCTTTGACTTCTTAAAAGTTGACTTTGACTTTTTACTATTTGACTTTTACTGTAACGTAAAAGCAAATATTGTAACTGGTAGTAACCAGTAATTTTCCAAGTTAAATAATTCACTATGTTTCGAATTATTACACTTTGAACACTTTGTTCACCAATGTTTATATTTAACTATTTAAAGTTATTACTTTATTACGAAAGTTAAATCGTATAAACTTTCCTCGCAGTCAACACAAGACTATGATAAGTCTAGGTGTTCAAAATACTCTACTTTCACCAATAGTCATATTTTATATGAACTATTAGCACTTTGTTATTTTTACGTAAATATTTTACTTTTTACGTAAAACGTGTGCTCAAACCTACTTTATTAGGTTTTAACAACATAGACGCACCCTATTAGACTTATCACACTTTTAATATACCTAGTTGGAGTATATTGATAAGTTTAGACATTTTCATAAGTATTATATTCTTATGTTACCCGGTTTTAAGTTTCGTGACTTAAAGGCTTTTAGTAATTACCGGGATCAAACTATACCATATAAACTAATTACACTAACCTTACACTTCACCCTTAAACGTGTCTTACATATCTTGACTTCTACACATTACACGTCAACATACATAATATTTACACGTGTGATCTCTATATGAAATTTCACATGCAAAGTTTAAGTAAGTAATATATATTAGTTCAACACATGCAATGTTAAGTTTGCATTATAATTATTACTTTGGAACAATTTTACTATGAAAGGACCTGGTTTGTGTTTTATCCCTACGGGTTATATAACCAGTGAAAAACCTTTAGAAGATTGTGCAGAAATTAGGCTAAAGATTGAAAACAAAGGTTAAAGAGTACATGGGATTAAGTATTGATTTGTAGTTGTTGTTCTTGTAATCTCTCATCATCACCTTGTAAGGTTTGAGTTTATTTTCATATTCATTCAATATGGTTGTAATAATATTTATTGGATGTAATTTGATATAAGTAGTATATGTAATATGGCTTGATTGATGTTGTACATGAGTTTGTAACATGAAAAGATTCTAAAACAAGCCTTAGGTGGGTTTTGTAAGTTGAAATCTGGAACAGGCCCAAAGATTGATTAAACTGATTATCTCAGTAAACTTTGAGGTTAATTCAATAAGATAAGCTTGTATGGCTATTTCTTATGGTCGTTTCGCCGGGTGGCGCACCTCATAACTCATCCCGATGAGTAAATTAGAGCCAAAATGGAAAAACATGTCAAAATCTGCATACTAGACTTCATTTGGGAAAAGCCCATGGTTCTGATCATTTCTGGAAGTCGACTCAGTTTTATGAAATGTAGCTAAGACATAAACTTGAAGTTTGGAGAAAACCGCGTGTCAAAACAAGTTGTAGAACTCAAATTATGGTCGTTTTGGCAGGGCTGAATGTGCAGCCAAACTTTCTGCAATGAAATATAGGTAATTAATTGTTATTAGACAATTGATATAAGTAAACTTTAGACTTTGGACTTAATTAAGCTTGAGAATCTGTTGGAGGAAGTAAAAAACTAAAACTTGGGCTTTTTAATCACTTAAAAAGGACTTATGGTTAAAAAGTTATGGCCAAATGAAGATGACTAGAGGTGAATATGTTGTTGGATCAAAAAGTTGCTGATACGATTTTAAAACGAGGTTTTGACCCTTTTCTGGTCCGAATCAGCAAAAGTGTAAAGCACGAAAGTTACTCGGAATGATTTTTTCTACAAAAACTCAGGTGCACATAAGCAGAAAGTGAACGAAAAGTCTTAAAAACACCAAAACTAAACGGACCTGTTGTTGACTAGAAAACAACCATGGCTAAGAAACCATAGTGTATTTTGATCCTTTGAGGCCGAAACGAAGCCAAGGTTAAGCTGAGGCTGTTGTCTTAAGGTCTTTAAACTTAGACATAACCATAGGAATGACCTTGAATGTCATCTCAAGTTGTTTAAACATAATTTAGCCACATGGCTAGTTTGGGCTTAATGACCCGAAACTTGTTTTAAAACTTGGTTCATTGGATTAGACTTTGACAAACTAAGTAAATGACCATATGGCATGTTAAATTACTTCACGACACACAACTTATATCATCATATCGTCACACAAGTCAATCAATAGTCTTTGACGAAACACGACACATGTTTTATATAACATTTGTCTCGTCAAATACTTCACTTATAAATGACAAGTACAACACTAGTAAGGAATTTCATTATCATAAAGAGGCCTCTTCGGGGTGATTTGTACACACATATTTTTAGCCATACACCATTAATATGTGTATAGCGGTGTTGTACTGTCTACATTACAGGTGTAAATTAGTGGTACATGGCAAATAAAAATGGTGTACAAATCATCACCTATATTCACTCACTTCTTTTCTCTCTCACCGAAACAATGACCCTTTCTCTCTCTCTCTCTCACCAAAATATAGTACCAGCCTTCCTCCCATCTTACCTCTCTCATTTCATTTTCCAGCGACTAAAAGCCGCCGCTAAACACTCTTTGTACATGAAAACCATGGACGTGTTTAGATCCGTTGACCATGGTACACCAGATACATCGTGGTACACCGGATACATCGCCGGAGTTTGCCCCGCTGCCATTTTTTGCTGTGAAGTTGTTGTAGCCGGTACACTGGATACATCGTGGTATGTGGTACACAAAACCACGATGTACGAGGTAGCAGGATGTAATGGTGGTGGGCTGGTGCCGCTGTTGTAGCAGGTGTGTCATGCACAAAACCACAATTTATCCGGTGTACCAGAATCTGCTGTTGGTCGGTTTCGATGTGTTTATCTTCGTGCATGTATATATGTACCAAACACTCACCGGTGTTTTGTCTAGAATATATATTGTAATTTAATATATCATTTTGACAGTTGATGGGTCATACTATAAGTATTGTATTATAATTTAATAGTGGTGTCTCAAAAATTAGTAGTTGTGTATATCACTTGGAGTTTTATAGTTGTGTTATTTGTGTCGAGATACGTGTATGTGAGTTTTATATGCATGTATAATAACTACCAGATATAAAAACCAAAGGGACAATCTAATCTTTCACCCCATGTTTTCCTTCTCATGCACCTCACTAGGCCAATCATTGGCCAATCATTGGCCCAATGATTGGTTTGTCCCTTTTTTTTTTTTCTTTTTTTTTGTTTTTTGTTTTTTGTTTGTGTATAGTTTTTTGTTTTTTTGTTTTGTTTTGTGTTTGTGTATAGTTTTATTTGTGTAATGTATATATATATATATAGTGTTTTTATTTGTAGAGTATATATAGTGTGTATTTATTTGTGTAGTGTTTTTATATGTAGAGTATATTTATTTGTGTAGTGTTTTTACGTTAAAACATTAGACATTAAAATATTAAACAAGTACAACAACAAATGTATTCAATATTACAACGAAATCTACTCCACATGAAGATTATTAATGTCATCTATAAGCTCGTAGAGTATTCCACTCGACTGACATGCGTGATCAACTGGATTTCTTGCCAATTCCAGTGATGCCTCCAACGTCTTTATTCTTGCCTTCAACAAATTGTTTTGAGCCAATAGTATGTTGATCGTTTTATCTCGACAACGACACAAGAAAGGATTTTCTTGTTGCATCTGGCCAAAAGAATTTGTATAATTATTCACAACATAAATTAGTAATATCATGGTTCACAAAATTAGAAGCTTGGAATACATAAATAACCAATCTTGTTATAGATTAATAGTTTACTATAAATCAGTAATCGTCTATACATGTTTTGTCATTTACAATATAAATCAGTAATCGTCTATACATGTTTTGTCATTTACAATATAAATCAGTAATCGTCTATACATGTTTTGTCATTTACAATATAAATCAATAATCGTTTTCTACGTCTGTCTAAACATCCTCTGTCGTTGAGTAAACATATGTTCCCATGTCGCGGCCAAGGCATTTCTTAAAAATCTCCATTGTGGGTGATTATACGGGAGTGGTGAGTTTTCATCAAGAATCGCAAGAACGAAGTGAGCACATTGGTCGTCCCCCACATGAAGAATCACAACGGGGGACAATATTTGTGTTGAATTGGGACCACCTCTCAGCGGAAGACACATAACAGATTGTGAATTGGATATACATACATCGATTGAGAAGGTTTTTATTTTGAGAAGGTTTTCAAAAACGATAGATTTGTAACTATGATTTATGATTTTGAAGCGTAAAACTCATCTTAATGTGATTAAAATTCAAAATGTGTAAAAAAAATTTGAATCAATGTTAAAAAATCTCTCGATTTTGCGATATATGTAGAATACTGAATCATCTGTACAAATTTAATGAATCATCATCATAACTCGATTTTAACAATGATTTAATGATTTGCGAATCAAATTTGTGATTTATAGATTCGATTCACCATAAAATGATGTTTACATGTGAATCAAATAAAAAACATGAATCAGTTTGTTCAAACGAAGATTTCTCAATCTTCTCAAAATAAAAACCTTCTCAATGGAACCGGAGCCTATATAGAATCCTATATATATATATATAGGGAAGGGTTATTTTCCGAACCATAAAAAATGCGAGAACTGCGAGAACCAGCATTAACCAATCAGATTTTTTCTTTTATTAATTTTTATTATTTAATTCAAAAGGGTATAACGGTAAAATTACTTTTTTTTATAGTTGATTTTTTTTTACAAAAAACGTTTTTTAATTCCCGTAATTCTAAAATCTTTTTTTTTTTTTTTTTTTTTTTTTTTTTAACATTGTGTGCACATGTGTTTTGCATTATTTGATAATTGTATTTTCCGTTTTTGCATAGGTGTTTTGTATTTGCACATGTATCTATAAAAAATATTACATAAGTATTTATACAAATAATAAAACTTTATTAATATATTTATGCAATTTTATACAAACAACAAAACTTTATTAAAAAAACTACATAAATATGTTTTATTACAAATATATGAAGCGTGCACATGTGCATAATACAATATCTTTAATATATGGTTCATCTTTTAGGCGTGCGCATGTATTCCTCGTCTTGTTCAAAAACCCATGAAATCTACACATGTGTTTTTAATCCTTGTGCTCATGTGTTTTTCCTCATTGGCCACTCTCGATCTCTTTGTATGCATATGTGCAGTTGCGTTCGTCCATATGCCCTTATATATACGTATGTGCATTCTCATATAGCTCATTATACTCGAACATGTAATCACAAACAAATAATAGATGAATTATTTAATCATAACACTAACAAAACAAATATGCACAATCCTTTCATAACAGCTGAATTTAAAAAAAAAAAAAAAAAAAAAAAAAAAAAATGTTCATGAAAGTGTAAAAACACATATGCATAGAAGGTTTCAAATTAACAACTGTAAAAACACATATGCACACTCAAAAACACATGTGCACACTGAGACGATAAGAGCAATAAAAAGTAAGATTTGAACCGTTGCCTATTCCACCATCAGCAAACCAAAAAAACTCACGTACCAAACCAAAAACGTTCGCTAGAGAACCAAAAAATCTAAATAGTTGGAGTAGGGCCTCACAAAAAATAACACTCACTAGAGAACCAAAACTATACTAATTGGTACAATAACCGCAAAGTAAACTAATTACCTCAAAAATCATTTATACCTACTGATATACAAATTCATACAAATGAAGACCAAAATGGGGTCTCATTTAACATATCTATTACAATTATAAATAACATATAAGAATTTAAATATCACTTTGGTAATCGTTTGCATTCACTAGCCAAAATATATTTAGATCGAAAGTCATTGATTACCATCGAAAGTTAAAAAAAAAAAAAAAAAAAAAACAAAAAAAAAACAAACAAACAAAACAAACAAAACAAATAAAATACATAGAAGATTAAAACTAGTCCATCAATTTCCTTTATATTTAAAACCAAATTATATGATCAAAGAATCAAGTGTTGATTTATGTGCAATCAGATTTTCGCACACAGATCCATTATGTTACAATGGTACCATGTGTGCACATATCACAATTTTATAAAAACAAAGTATACACTTACCGAAAAAGGTATCACGTATGATCTTAATCTGATGCAATCACATAATATAGTAGCTCTTTTTCATTGCCGATCAACGCACATAAATATTTTTGTCAAAACATCATGTATTTGAAGGCAATAAATTTAAATCGTATGTGGGTTGGGTCTACGCCATTTTTAAAAGACATTGGACGTTTTTTTAGTAGACTCGTTGAAACAAAAAGTAGATAACGATGGACGAGTAGTGAACGGAAGCACCAAATCTAAACCATGGTCGATGAATTAGATGGTTGTGAATAGGCCATTGTAAGTGGTATATACCGTAAACGGTGGTGCAGGTCACCGGATTTGTTGTTTTTGTACCTATGGCGGCTGAAGAAAAAAAAAGTGATTAGGGTGTAGATAATGTAAGAGAGAAAGAAAGGGTCGTAACTGATCCCATTTGATATCCCTTTAATTCAGGGATGGTTATTAACTTACGAAAATACCTAAACTACCCTTTCATCCATTATTAATTGGTACATGAAATGTCATTTAATTACCATTGTGTCATAACTCATATTAACCATTGATCAAATATCCAACGCCTCAGATCAGTTCTCGCAGTTCTCGTATTTTTTTTGTTCTGAAGATAACTCTACACTATATATATATATATATATATATATATATATATATATATATATATATATATATATATATATATATATATATATATATACATATATATAGGGTATGGATACAATGAAAAGTTTCTTATAATGAGAAGGGTAGGAAGGAATGTGGAGGTGACATGTGTCACTTTGCCACATCATCATGCCACGTCATATGACACGTGTCACCACCCACCCACCCACCCACCCCCTCCCCCCAGCCGAAAAAAAAAAATTCCCGCCAATAAAAAAAAATTTGGCAAATTTTTTTTTTCCCGCCAAATTTGTTTTACTGCATCACTGTTAAAAAAGTTACTGCATCACAAGCAGTAGATTCCTTCAAACTAGCAGCAGATCCAGCAGCAGGTTCAAGTGTACTAGCAGCAGATGCACCAAAGTTACCGCATCACAATTATTATTGTGATGCAGTAAATTTGTAACTGTGAAGAGGTAAAAATTTTTGGCGGGAAAAAAAAATTTGCCCAAAAAAATTTTTTTTTTTTGCGGGAAAAAATCTTTCACGGGGGGGGGAGGTGGGATGGGGGTGGTGATATGGCATGGTGATGTGGCAGGAGGTGACACATGTCACCACCACAATCCT
>BPTQ01000004.1:58208752-58218881 GCA_019973895.1 Chrysanthemum seticuspe | reverse complement strand
AATATGTAACACGTATATTTGAATTAGTCGAATATGCATATGTCGATAGATTAGGCATAGTGAAGTTCAATATGTAAGTTACGTATATTTGTATGAATTAGATGATTAATTATATATTAATATAAATCGATTTGCTGTATAATACAGATGCACTAATTTATCAATCATGTTCATATTAATGTTACTGTTGCTGCAATAGTTGATATAAGTGTTGTTGCTATTGTGATACAGATGATTCAGATTTGTTTATGTTCATATTAACGTTGTTGATATTGCAGTATTTGATGATAAGTGTTGTTGATGCACTTTTATTTTTGTATCAGATGCACTTGTATACGAATTAGTGTATTAAGTTTGTGGATATACCTTTATTTTTGTATTCATATGCATTTGTATGTGATTTATATGAATTAGTTGATTAGGTTTTTGTATTCAGTTTCATTTGTATACGAATTATGGAGTAAGTTTGTTGATATTCACTTTTATTTTTGTATTCAGATGCACTTATATGTTGATTGATAAGTTTTATGCGAATGACTAGTTTGTTGATGCACCTTTATTTTTGTATCCGGATGCACTTGTATGTGATTGATATTAATTAGTAGATTAAGTATGTTTATATGCATTGAATGTATAACTTGAAGTGATACGGATTAGATAGCTGTATACGTATAAGCTGATTAAGTTTATATGCACAATGTATAACTTCAAGTGAAGTGATAAGTTGATGTGATTGATATGAATTTTAGTGGAGTAAGTTTGTTGATGCACCTTTTTGTGTACAGATTCACTGAATATATACAGACGCACTTTTTATATTTGGTTATAAGTAGTAGTTACGCAAACATGTTATAATTGTTGTGTTTTCATATCTTCAGGTTTAGGTACGATTTATTCTTCAAACAATGTTGGCGAAAGCAGCAGTTGTAGTTATGTGTGTGGGGGTAGTTCTAGTTTAGGTTCTGATGGTGTACGTGTATCTAGCTCTGGCTCAGTGAGTGATGATTCTAGTTCGAGGATTGTTAGTGCATCTAGTTCTTCATCTGTTGTTAATGTCTCAAATGTTGGTGATCGATCTGTTGGTGTTTCGTCGGTTATTGATGGGTCAAGGGTTTGGGTTCCTGATGTGGATGTGTCTCTTAAACCGACAAAAGGAACTGTGTTTGTGTCCTTGGTGCAAGCGTACAACTTTTACAGACATTATTCAAAAATGGGAGGGTTTGATATTAAGCTTGGTACTGAGAGCAATCCCGATGGTAGCGCCTGTCCTAGTATTAAGTACTTTAGCTGTAATAGAGGTGGGAAGAAAAGAGATTCTATGTATGATAGACATAGGTCTGATTCTGATGTTGCTGTGCGTGGTAGGGTGAATGGTAAAGGTGCTAATAGGGCGATTGACAATAAGGGCAAGGGAATTGACTTGTCACTGGTTGGTGATTCGTTTGCTAAGAAAAAGTTTAGGAAGAATACCTCGTGTAAGACTGATTGTTTAGCTCAGTTGAGGGTTAAGAAAGTCGATGGGGTTATGTATGAGGTGTACGTGTTTGTTGAAGAACATAACCATCCGCTAGTTTCAAAAGAAGACATGCAGTTCTTAATGAGTTCAAGGGACATGGGGTGTTCTAAGCAACATTTTCTGATGCAAGTATCGAATTCCAATGTTGGACCTGTTAGAGCGTTTAAGCTTATGAAAGAGATTTACGGAGGGTTCGAGAACATTGGTGCAACTGTGGTGGACTGCAAGAATTTTAAACGGGATGTGAGTACCTTTATTGGAGACCGTGACGCACAGATGGTGGTGGAGAAGTTAGAGAACCTTGAGAAGCATTGCGAGGGGTTTTTTGTCGATTACTATAAAGGTGAAGGAGATTCCTTATCTGCTTTGTTTTGGACTGATAGTTGTGCCAAGATGAATTATCGGCGTTTTGGAGACGTGATATCCTTTGATGCAACCTTTAGGTCGAACAAGTATGTTTCATGCTTTAGTTTTACTTTTTTGTTGATTTATTTACTGTTCAACTTTTCGTATATATTGGTGCACCTTTTTATAATAAACTGATGCACTAAAAATCAATTGCAGGTACAGAATGGTGTTTGTGCCTTTTACTGGGATTGATAATCATAACCGATCTGTTACTTTTGGTGCTGGGTTGCTTGCTGATGAAACAATAGCGTCCTATAAGTGGCTTTTGCGGGCTTTTAAAAAGGCGTTTTTGACTGATCCGCAAGTTGTTGTGACTGACCAGGACCCGTCGATGAAACAAGCCATTGCTGATGTTTTTCCTAACGCGCGCCATCGTCTTTGCATGTGGCATATCATGCAGAAATTATCGGTTAAGGTATATTCGAATTTTTAAGTTTTCTAATAATGGAACATTTAGTGTTTGATGCACTTATTTTTATCATTCCGATGCATTTTTTTTTACAGGTTGGTTCTTCAGTTTGCAATAACACTGATTTTAGAAAACGATTATGTGCTGTCGTTTGGAATGATCAGATTTCGCCAAGTATTTTTGAGGAAGAATGGAAGTCGATCATTGATGAGTTTGGCCTGTCTGAAAATAAGTGGCTTTCTGATATTTACGATATGAGATCTAGATGGATTCCTGCTTTTTTGCGCGATGAAGACTTATCTGGTTTGATGCGTACAACATCTAGGTCTGAATCAGAGAATCTTTTTTTGGGAGATGGACTAATGCAAACTTAACCCTTGTTGAGTTTATTAGTCATTTTGATTCTGCTATGGATTCTCAGAGGTATTCTCAGCGAAAAAATGATCATGAATCTAGGTATAAAAAACCGGATATGCGTACTGGGTTGAAATTAGAAAAGGATGCTGCTGAGATTTATACTTTGAACGTGTTCTCTGATATACAAGAAGAAATATCTGCTTCTGTTACGAATTGTTTGTCTGTTAGCACTCAAGATATTGGTCTTTTTGAGAAATTTTTCATTCGGGACACGGGTGTTAAAAAGTGGAATGACAAGGCAGCGTTTGAAGTTTTTGAGGTATGTAAATAATTGTATGTATATTTTTTAATTTTAGATGCACTTTTTTTGTTGTGTTTAGATGCTCAAATTACTGTATTTATATTCAGTTTATCCTTAGATTAGTTAATATACTTTGATTTAGTATCCTTTTAGGACTTCACCATTCTTATTCTATCTTAAAACTGCTTATCCTCTTGTTGATATTGTTTGATCTTTGTTATTCTTCATATCTTATTGTTTAGATTTGATATGTGATTCCTTTTAGAATCCTTTAGAAGCTTGTAGGATTAGCTTATTAGGCGTGCTTTTCTTTTTTTCGCCCTCTGCACATCAGTTTACCATCTATCTCAATCCACTGTTGTTTTTTATTTTTAAAATCTGCATGATGATGTAGTTTTTAGCTGAAAATATGTAAATATGATATTTGGTTGGTTGTCTTTCACTATATTATTTTATTTTATTTTTGAGAATTTCCTAAATTAATTGAATTTAAGTTCAAATCATTCTCTTCATGGCTGTTTGGCCTAAGCTTTAGGAAACCTGATGTTGTGATTATATGATTTTAACTTGTGCTTTTAGGGTCTAATTCAGTTGCAGTATGATAACTTTAGCTGGTTAAGTTTAGTTTTAGGTAATGGAAGCTTCTGGTAGCATTGTAGTAGCTTATAGCGTATTTCTTAGATGCAATTGTATTAGTTTATTTCTTAGATGCCCTTTTTTGTTTTGTTTAGATGCACTAATTGCTGTATTTATATTCAGTTTAGGTGCAGTAAATTGATTATTATTGAATATTTCTGACTTGTCAAATTTAAATGATTGTATTATATATATCTTAGATGCATTAATTAAGGCAATAATATTTTTATTTTTTTAATTATACAGGTGTTGTTTTGTTCATCTGATATGTCTATTACCTGTTCATGCAAGAGGTTTGATTTGTTTGGGTTACTTTGCCGCCATATCTTTTATGTTTTGAGGTTAAATGGTGTTGAGGATTTCCCGAGAGAATATGTGCTTGATAGGTGGTGTAAGACTCCTGATGATGTTTGTTTGGATGCGTTTGTTAATGCTGCTGATTCGAGCTCAGATGCTGTTATTCGATCAATTCGTCGTATTGTTGAAGATACGGTTGACAGGTTGATGCCTTGTAGAGAAAAGCTTGATGTCTATCGTTTGGAGTTATCTGAACTTCTATCTAGGGCCGAATCTGATGTTCCAGTTGGGTTAAAGAAGAGTAAATCGGATACATTTTGTTCAATGCTTGGTGTTAGTGAACCTGAAGGTGTTGTTATAAAGGTTCCGAAACAATCAAAGAACAAAGGGACTGGGGTTCATACTCGATGGAAGAACATTGATGAGATAATTCGCAAAGAATCTGAAGCAGGAAAGAAGAGACGGGTTTGTTTCACTTGTGGGAAGGCTGAAGGACATAATTCCAGGACATGCCCTTATAAATACACGATCAGGTCTGGTAACAAAAGAGCATGCCGTTCTACTCGTGACATGGATGTTAATTACGAGGAGTGACTAACGTTTTGCTGATTATGATATGCACCTATATACACTTTCAATTGCAATTTGTCTTTTTTGTTTTTGTTTTTTTTTTTTAGGATTTTTCTAAATAAGCATAATATGCAGAATAATGTCATGCTTGTCTGATGCATGTATATGGATTGTTGATTTTTTACGGAATTGTCGTACGTATTGGATACTGGAATTTTATGGAATTTAATTGCATCTTTGTAAAATTTGTTGCTTGATGCAGTATATTTTAAAATATTGATGCACTGATTTTAATATATTGTATGGTTAGTTATTAAGTTTTCATAATAATGCAGTATATTTGATGCATTATATTTTACATTTTTTTTTTTTTTTTTTGATATATTGATGCCATTATTTTCAATATTAACTTTTCATATATTCAGTTATTTTTACATCATTTAATGTATTTTTTTACATCATTCACATATGTATCAGTAATTATCATTTGGATGCACCTTTTTTTATCATATTGATGCACCATTCTAACCCATGTATGTTTAAACCCATTTACATCATTTAATGTAATTTTTACTATATGAAACTTATTTTACTGATTTTACTATATTCAGTTATTTTATACGTCATTCAATGCAATTTTTTACATCATTCACATATGTATCATTAATTATCATTTGGATTCACCTTTTTTTTTATCATATTGATGCACCATTCTAAACCATGTATGTTTAAACACGTTTCAACTTGTAAGGTAATGTAACTTGTCATTCATAGAATCATATGTGAAAGTTATTAAAACATTATTTAATGTAAGTTCATCATCATTCACATGTGTATCAGTAATTATCAATTTGATTTACCTTTCTTATATCATATTGATGCACCATTATAACGCATATATGTTTAAAGACATTCCAACATCATTCATTATAACCCATATATGTAACATGCCATTCATAGAGTCAAAGACATAAGTTTTGATATAACATAACATTGTTTTATGTCCTATATTAATACGAGACCATCATAATACGGTAAATTACGTAGATCTAGTTCAGAATTGAAATTTATCACATCATATTTTTTGCTGGTGTAAATTTGTTCAGAAAGCTCCATTTTTTCTTGAGCTTCTCTTCGTGCTCATCATAATACTTTCGAACCCTTGGTTGAAGACGTTGAAATTGAGTCTTATATAAATTCGACTTTTGAGCTTCGTTGAAATTGCTGTACCTTTTCGACTCTTGTTCTAGCATCTCTCTTTTTTCGTTGATAGTTGTCATCAACATCTTCACCACGTACTTCTTTCGAAGCCCGATTAGCTGGTTTAGTTGCTGGACACTCTCTTTTTTCAGACCAGAATTGAACTCTTTTTTCCTTCCAAAGAATGTCTCCAAGTGTCTCATTACAAAAATCCCAGAATCAACGCGGTTCAATCCTGTCTCCCATTCCAGCTTCATGATTTTATGTTTTGATGTTGATATTTTAGCTGCAGATGGGTGTTCCACTGAGTGCAGATATAATGCAAATGTTTTTGTCTGTAATTGAATGTGTTAATCAGTACATGTTAAATACATTTAGATGCACCTTATTTATAATCTTTGGTGCACTAATTTAAATACATTTAGATGCACCTTATATATATATATATATATATATATATATATATATATATATATATATATATATATATATATATATATATAATATTGGCAACGTAAACTGCATAATAAAACTAAAATATTTCATGCCTTGCATCGTTCAGTGCATATATATTATCCATACAACTATTATTAGTTACATTTGCACCACCAACTCAAACCATACTACTAAGTAATATAAAATCTGAACCCAGATGCACTATTAATACAACATCCACACTAATAAACTTATCACTAACTCCATACTAACCTATAACTTTGTTATGTATGATACATCAATAAACAAACTAATTCCCTTATGATATTTAAAGTATGATACATCAATAACTTTGTTATGTATGATACATCAATAAACAAACTAATTCCCTTATATATATAAATTACGAATCACGTCATATTTACAACATATATCGTATTCGCATTCAATATGTCAAAATATCCTCATACATGTTATGTTATATGTATTATCAATTAAATCATACCGGCAACTAAATGAGATCGAAAAAAGTATCAATCAATCATAAATCAGATTATCTTCTATTATCTTAACATCAAACATTCATATTCATTCACATTCATTTGCGTGCGAATAAAAGTTTCTTACCAGTGCCTTTGGAATGTCCCCGTATCTTTTATGTATGTCTTGACTGTCATCATGTTTGTTATCGATAATATCTACTTCCATTGTCTTCAAATTGTAGACAATAAGGTAGTATCGATTCATTTCTTCTGTTGGCATGGTTATTGGGAAAAAAACCTGATTCGTATACATATTTACGTTAAACAACAGTTTTAATAAACAATGTATTGTGTTTTTTGTTTTAAATCTTACCAGCTCAACTTTGTCAAGGTTATTTTTTGTAGAATACTCGAGCACCTCATCCATTTTTCTTTTAAAGTCCTCAGGTTTGCGTGACATCTGTAAAAATAAAATGCATTATACAATATGTCATAAATTTGATTCAGAATTTTATCAATTGTTTTTTTGTATATTAAAATATTTATGAATATTATTGAATTCACGTACCATCATTCCTGTTTTGCAAAACAAAAAGCGTGAAGATACCCTGTTTTTCAGCTTCTCGTCATTGTTTTGAATTATACTCCATACGTCTATAGCTGCACTTGTCACCGGTAAACTTTCACGCATGCTCTCAAATACCACCCTTGGGACCTCCATGTTCATTGTTTTGAAAACAATATCGCTGTATGTAAACACGTCAGTTTAATAAAAGGGATGCACTAATAATTCAACTGTGATGCACTAAAAATAAATAATACTCTATATATTTGTCAAATTCACATTAACTTACTTAGCCGGCAACGTTCCGCTGAATATGAACTCGACGATAGGTTTCTCATCAGCCTGCAAATTGTTTGTGATGCTGACCTTCCTCTTGACGTATGGAGATAGCAATACACCTGATAATACCCTCTCCCTTTTTTGTCTTACTTCCTTTTCCGGTTCTTCCTGATTGTCATTTGTGTTTCCTGGTTTCATGTATCTTATAGGAACTGCTCTAATTGCGTCAGCTGGTGTGATACTTCCATCTTCAGTGCTTACCAACTGTTTCACCTTACTCCTTGTGGTTGGTGAAGGTTGCCCTTGAACCACTTTTGTTGTAACCTTCGGGCTTTTGGTTTTTACAGTTTCAGTTCTAGGGTCTTCCGTGTTCTTCTGAACTTTTTCCAATTCTTTTTTACCTTTTTCAACATCATTTTGCTGATTGGTTTCATCATCTTTCCCATCATCTGTTACTTGAGTAATTGGTAGCTTCAATACTTTGTCCAGTCCAAACATGTCGTCGCTCTGTGAAAACAAATTGAAGCTTGGTGGTGTGAAATCCAAATTTTTATTTGTTGCATCTTTACCAGTTTTCGAGATTTCCACCGTTTTTTCATTGCTGAACTGCTGTCTCACTGCGTCTGTATCATTTTGGAAACGTTTTAGTTGACCTTTGCTTCTCATGTTTCTCATAATCTGTGAAACAATCCTTGTAGGTTCAATGTATTGTTTTTCTTGCAGCCCTTCACCCAACGTTGTCTCTTTTCCTCTGTTGACGTTTTCTTCCTCATTGATATTTGCATCTCCCGTTGATACAACATTTGTATTTTTCTCCTTTTCCAGCCCTGTATTTTTATCTTTATCCACAACCTCACTATTATCTGTTATGTCTAATTCCACATTCATACCATCAGTTTCTTCAGCTGCATTTCCCGAATTATTTACCTCATTTACAGCATCACTGTGACAACCCGAACTTTCAGGTCATTTCTCGAAACAATTTATGCCTCACAATTTCAACATTTATCGTAAACTAGTTTACGTGTTCCAAATTCACGTAACCTTTAAGGTTTAGCGGCGAATTCATGATCATAACATCACGTACATTTCATATGGACTAAGATTAGTCTACATTTCATTGACATCATTTGCATCATGATAGTTCATTCATGACATTTCATTTCACATTTAACGCGTAATTTTTATATTAAATAAACGTTATCGCGTGAGTTATTATTTTTAACATTTAATCTGTTATTTCTAAAAATGATCCCGACATATTTTGATACTTACATTTAGTTATATAAACTATATTTTGAGTTTTTCTAGTGTTTTAAATTTATTTGGTACATAAATCGTTAAAGTTAAATTATTACGACGCTTTTCTTAAAAATTTCTCGGTAATTATTTTATCACTCAAATTTCACAAGGAATGTATTTTTACAATTTTTATTATCTCATTACATTCTATTTTGATCTACTAAAAATTCCTTTTACCTAAAATCTACCATTTACTTTTACTTGTACATTTAACTACATTTTACTTACATTTTCCTACAAATTACACAAATATTACACAACATTTTATAAAGAAAGGAAAAAAAAAAAAAAAAAAAAAAAAAAAACAAATATCTACTCATTCCTCCCCCCTTGGCCGACCAAGGGGGAGGGTGGTCATTAAATGGAGCATGGTTTGTGATTGTATACATTTATACATATACTCAAAGTCTTACTTGTTTACTTATTCATTCACCTCAAAATAATTCTCAAGTGTTAGAAAAAAAAAACTTCTTCTCTCTTGTTTCTCATCACCAAAACCGGTCACCTATTGGAGTCAAGAAGGGATCAAAAAATTTTCTCAAGATTCAAGTAATAACAATCTAGATAACATTCTTTATAAGGTTTTGCAATAAAAACCAAGAGTGTTTAGGTTTAACCTTGGTTCTTATCACCTCATCATATTAACTAGTAAGCATGTTTCTTTCATTTTTCATGTTTCCTTATCATCTCATATTTATCTCTTCATATTTGGTACAAACATGCAAGACATATGTTGTTTATACCATTTTTTACATGATTTTTAGCAATATATATATATATGGTCATCCTATAATTATCTCCTTGGTATACTTTGGTCTTGATGATGTTTAGGAACCCATGACACCCTAAGAAGGTGTATGGTAGGATTAGATTAGTTTTGGAGTTGATTTGAAGGGATTAGAATAGGTTTTGTCCGAGAAAAACTATTTTCGATAAGTATATAAATGTGTTCTGTCCTTGTTTTAATTTTCTGGAAAATCCGACAGTAGGCACGACATTTTGGCCTTGATATTTAGAAAATATATTTTAAAACGAATCCGTGGCCGCTTGAACGGATTAAAACGGAGTTATAACGAAGAAGTTATGGATTTTACAAGTTTGACGACGAAATATATATTTTTCAGAAATTTCAGCATACTATTTTTGGTTTGTACGAGTAAAAAACGAGCCTTAAGCTTTACAAATTATTTCGACTTATCAAAAATATATTAGTATACTTTGATACGAAGCTAAGGACGTATTATACGTAGAAAACGGATTTGAAACGACAAAGATATGCACGTTTTCATAAAATTGCCGTAACTATTATTTTCTGAAAAACTATATTATTTTTACGATACAAGTGTTACGGTAGCTGAATCGACCATGTTTG